>JAHLWZ010000833.1:71181-90348 GCA_020536535.1 Pelomyxa schiedti
GGCCCTTTGTGTGAATTTGAGCAGTTAAGGTTGTGGAAGTTGTTGTCACAGGGGCACTTCTTCGTTGTTCAAGCTCATCTTCCAGCTGGTATTCCACTTCTTGTTCCTCTTCGCGTTCAAGGTGACGTTGACGTGCAAGTTGCAGTGCATGTTCACTTGCAGCACTTGGTTTGGTGAAGTCGTTGCCGGCGTTGTAGTTTAATGGAGCTGCAGAAGAGTGCACTGCGGCTGATGACCGCGGCTGCGGAGGCTGTTGGTGCAGGTCTGTTGGTTGGACCTGTGTCAGAGGCTTCGCAGAGAGTTGTTCAGGGAAGGGTTCGTAAGGATAAGTGGAAGAGGAAACCAGAACGCCATGGGCAGAACACCACTTGTGGGTGGGAGCGGGAGTGGGGGTTCGAGGTCTGGGTCTCAGAACTGTTTTGGAGGCGTTTTGTAGCGGAATGCCTTCAACAGGTGACGGAGGTGGTTGTGCTCTTGGTTTCTTTTTGTAGTGTCTTTCGGGCTTCTCGATCCACTGAATTCTACTGTTCTTCCACATGGGAGGGCTGCACTGGGCTCTCTGCCGTGCCTCTTCCGTGGAGAAGGTAACCTGAGTTTTGGGCGCGTAACGACAGCGGCTGACCTTTTTACTGTGCAGAGATGGTAAGTCAGATACAATACGATTGAAGAGGCGCATAGGCGAGGGAAGTTTGAAAAAAAAGTGTTGAAACCCGTACACATCGCCTGTTGGGAACAAATCTTGTACGCTTAGTTGTTCTTCCGGATCTACCAGCTCCATGAACAAAGGGAACGACGGCGACACGGACATAGCGGCTACGCCTTGTTTATTGCCTCCTTAATGCGTTACCGGTAACTCGGGCGCGACACTAAATTTAATTGTTTGATAACAAAAACAATTTTTTTTAAGAGATCCAGATGTTTCGTCTAGATCTGGGGATTTGCCTGCCAAAAGCAGCCCGCCTGCACTCCTCTCGAAGTTCCTATTGCATACATAAGTATAAGTTTCGAGAATGGGTAAATGTTACAACCTTCAGATCAAATCCAACTCCAACTCCAACTGTTCTGTTGAGAAGAGTGAGTGCTGGGGGCGTGATCTGGGGATTTGCCTGCCAAAAGCAGCCCGCCCGCACTCCTCTCGAAGTTCCTATTGCATACATAAGTATAAGTTTCGAGAATGGGTAAATGTACAACCTTCAGAAATCCAAATCCAAATCCAACTGTTGAGGAGAAGAGTGCTGGGGGCGTTATCTGGGGATTTGCCTGCCAAAAGCAGCCCGCCTGCACTCCTCTCGAAGTTCCTATTGCATACATAAGTATAAGTTTCGAGAATGGGTAAATGTTACAACCTTCAGATCAAATCCAACTCCAACTCCAACTGTTCTGTTGAGAAGAGTGAGTGCTGGGGGCGTGATCTGGGGATTTGCCTGCCAAAAGCAGCCCGCCCGCACTCCTCTCGAAGTTCCTATTGCATACATAAGTATAAGTTTCGAGAATGGGTAAATGTACAACCTTCAGAAATCCAAATCCAAATCCAACTGTTGAGGAGAAGAGTGCTGGGGGCGTTATCTGGGGATTTGCCTGCCAAAAGCAGCCCGCCTGCACTCCTCTCGAAGTTCCTATTGCATACATAAGTATAAGTTTCGAGAATGGGTAAATGTTACAACCTTCAGATCAAATCCATGCCAGTGGATCTTCGTAAAGAAAAATTATACCTTTAACCCTCCATGTCCCTTTCATAGGTATTTGACTACACTTGGTATTAAATTGCGTTTTTTGAGGTATTCATTTGCGCCTTTCGAGTGAGTTGTATGTTAACACGTGGTGGAGTGGCAAAAACAGCAATAATTATACTTTATCTACGGGGAGAAAGAAAAAACGCAAACAGGGAAAAACCACACGTTGTTAAGGTTGGTTTGGTTTTAGTCTAGTCGCAGTCGTCGTAGGCGATTTTGGTTTTAGTATCTAGTGGCAGTAGTCTTGGTTGTTTTGGTTTTTTTATGTTTATGATTTACGCCGCGTTTTTTTCCTGTTTCCCCAAGGGGGAAATTTTTACAATTCCGGCAGAGACATAATTAACTCAGACATTTTTTTGCAACCCCGGAAGAAGCGTAATTAGATCAGATCAAATAGTTCCAAGGATGGACGTGATGGCAATGATGTGACGTGGGGGGTGTGTGCGGTGCGGTTGTTGCTGTCGCTGTTGCGATGCACACACACACAGTCCAACGGCGTGAGATCGTTCGCGGTGGTTGCGTGCCTGATTACGCCATTGGCTGGTTGTTGTTCTTAGACATTGTTCATTGTTGGGCGTGGAGATCCGCCGTGTGTTTGGGCTGGAGACGAGGCTGCCAGCGCTCCGGAAGCGTGGTTGCAGATTGGGTGACCGCGTGCGTTGGGGAATTCTGCTGAGACTCCACTCCAACATGACTGTATTGCGTATGCAATGAAACTACGGAGGTGAGTGAAGAAAATATCCAGTCTCGGGGCTGGGCCTGTGTTTGTGTGCATTTTTCCATTCCGTTGGGATTCTCCATGGTAAATCTCTCTCGCGTCTCATTAATTGATGGTCACTTGTTACAGTTGTGTTGTTGTTGAGTGCGCACCCCCACACAAACCGTTTTTGTTGGTTAGTTGTTTTTGATGAATCAGAGAAAAAGTTGAAAAATCCCAACTTGGAAGACGACCTTTTGCACTATTCTGAATAGAACAACCAACAGTGCCACTCATTCTCAGGGCATGCCTTGGCAGAGAGAGTGAGTGTACGTACCCACCACAAACATCAGGAATCGTCGAAGTCGCAGGTATGCCCATTCTTTGGTATCCGTAGTTGAGTGACCATTGGAGGTTTTGCAGTGCCATCTCTTGTCTTTACACAAACATTCAGTTCCAGAAAAGCTGGGACAAAAAATTATCATAGGAGGGACATTTGGGTATTAGAGCTGCTCTAACTGATTGCATTCCCCACAACAATTTCTGGACCCACCAAGTGGAAGCAACACCATCGTACAACAAGGATATCCAATGGGTACCCTCACAGTCTCAAACAACTAACCTACTCTTGGGATGCACCCTAAGCGCTGACCCTCCAGAGATTGGAGGTTCTCAGAAATCTGCTCTTTTTTTCCCTTTGAAAAAAATCCCTTCAAGAGGGTGGGTGTTGGTAGGTTTTCTATTCGGGGCTATGACAGGCAGTGCTGCATCCAAAGGGGTCAGTGTGTATTTGTCATCCTCATGAGCACAATAAGACACATCGCCTGAATCCTGCAAACCAAGACATCCTCAGCTTTTTTCGCGGTTTGATTGATCCCTAAAGTCTAACCTACGCTACCTTCTTTTCCATTCTAAAACTTCGAATTTTTCGAAGGTGAGGGGGGGGGTCTAGAAGTGCACTCCCCATTGGATATCTCTGTCACTACCCCCTCAATGATGTAATCACGGAATGTTGTCATCGAGGCTACAAAGAGGTGACAGTCAATACAATAGATATTCTTAACGGAATTTCTTGCCTGCAGGCATACCACCATGCAACTCTAAAAACAGGTGCACGTAAATGAAGATCAAGTGAAATCACATAATATCTCTTGCTGCACGATCTGGTTATGTCCAACCATGGTTGATCCGCACATTCCACATCACTCTGGAGGAGGTAGAGAAGCTCCCTTTTCTCTTTTTTTTGGACTCCCAAAGCCCACAGGTTCTGAAGTTAGTTGGAAAGGTGTATCACTGCACATGGAGCTGCAGCATGAACGACCCTGATTTGAAGAAGAAGAGCATCCCAACAGGCTTTAGTGGCCATTGAGGGGACGCAAAAAGCCGAAGTTTCCATTCATCATCACTAAACTTTTTTTCAAAACGTAAGAAAAAAGCTCTCATAAACACAGTCACGATGTCGGCGGCAGCGTCGGAGTCATATACGTATTGGCGAGTCGTGCCCTTGAGATTGTTCAGGAAGAAGGACGACGTGGAATTCCGTGGTCTGCCTATGACGGTGGGCGAGTGGTTTTTTTTTTTTTTCCCTCCCTTTTCACAGTGCAATGAACTTATTAATTGTTAAGGAGTTTCAACACATTGACGGGGTTGATCACGTGGAGCACGGTGCTAATGCTAAGTCACCTGGATTTGTTAACGGCGTTGATGGGTGGTACTATCACCCACACCAAGAAGACAATTTGCTCGTGTGCCGCGGCGTAAGAACCTCGATTCTCATGTTCGGACCCACTTAAAATACATACTCTAATACGAATTGAACTTTCGGTTTTATAGTATGAAAATAGGATTCCTACTTAATGTTCTCCTAACTCCCACTAATTCGCAAAAGGCACGCAAGCAAGCCTGGTGTCACTGAGGTTTTCGATGTTGGAAAGAACTTCATCAAGCGCAACGGGGAGATCATATGCAATGAACCGGCAGTTCTCAGGTGGGCTCCTTGTACTTGGCACAAGGTGAACACAACATCACCCGAGGGAAGCACTTCAATCAACTTTGCTGTTCGTATGCCTGGCTTTGACTTGCACACCGAGTTCAACATCTATGACCTTGACATCACTACTATGACCCACAAGCTGTTGCGTGAAGGCAGAGAAGACCAAATGTGAGATACAAGCATTCCAAGTTGGCTAGCCATTATATAAGAGTAGTTACTAAAAAGTACCTTTTCAAGCCCACACCACTTTTCTTTTGCAGCTTCGTTTCTGTGTTGTTTCTCGAGCCCCTTTTGGGAGGTTCAAATAAATCAGAAAAAGTGAAGGAACAAGTTCAGATAAAAAAATAAAAAAAATGTCCACCGAAACAGCACCCAACGAAGCGTCGACCAACAGCACCCATAAGTCTGAGCCAGCACCCCAACAACCACAGCCACCAACAGCGGCACCCATAACTGCAGCAACCACCGCCGCAGCCACAACCACAGCCGCGACCACCAGTGCCCCGGCAGCCGACACCAACACCAACAAGCCCAAGTGGCAGCCCAAGCCCAAGCAACCCAAGCAGCAGCAACAGCAGCAGCAGGCGCAAGGGGCCAAGGGGGGAGGCAAGGGAGGGCAGCAGCAGCAGCAGCCCGCGGCGTCGGCGGCGGCGGCGGCGGTGCCCCCCTCGGTGTTCCATACCCTGGGGGAGCTGTTCGTGGCGGCGGCGGCGCGGCCCCCAGTGTCCAAGTCGCAGGCCCACGCCATGTCTGACAAGGACCTGCACGAGGACGCCGTGTTCCCCGTGTGCCAGCACAACCTGTACAAGCTCAGCCCTTATTTCATTGACCCTGCCTTCACCGCCCCTGATACCCCGTATTTTTACCCCCCTTTTTTTTTTTTTTTTACCTACTTCGCATAATACTGGTAGTACAGCGTGGCAATAAAGGGTAGTTGGAGGGTTACATGTGTTTGATAATAATAGTATAGCATTCATTTATGGGTGTGATGATAGCAATTGTACTATCCAAACTGAACTGAATCAAAATTCTAGTGTGGCAGAACGAAGATATCGATTTTCTTTCCCAGAATCCAAGCTTGGTATTGTCAATCAGATACGGGCTGCAGTTCCCGATCAGTTGTCGGAACCCACTCATCTTCCTCCTGAAATTCGATATAAACCACACACTCCTGAGGATGGCATTGACTCGGGAATTATGTGGACCTTGACTTTCCATGAGTCTACAAAGTTTACGATTGAGGACCTTATAACCCAGCTATATGTAACTTATGCAAATTCCTTCAATTTTGAGGTACATCTGAACCCTTTTACTGATGTGTTAATGAAAAAATGACCTTTAAGACTTGGTATCACAAAATTGCCAATGTGCAAGTACCATGCAAGCCATCTTGTGATCCTCCAACTGTGAGAGCTACAGATCAAACCTGGTTCATCCCGTTGTTGGAATCTGAGGTGGAGACCCTCTTCACACTACATCAACGCAGCAAAGGGGGAGTGTACTTGAACGATGTCGTAGCTGATGTGCGCTTGAATAAATATATTGATTTACTCTTATTATTTACAGGTGATGGCACTTGCTGCAGTCTTAAAATCGAGAGCAACAGATTTTTTGAATAGCCTCCCACCAAGCAAGCCCTTTTTCTTCAAGCTGAATTCTCGGAGTGCAAAAGACAGCCGTTTCTATAAGGAGAAGCAACTCTTCAGTGCAATAAAGCTCAAACGTGCACCAACAGATGCTGAAGAACCTGGTACTACACCAGAAGCCCCTTTGATAAGATGTCAGGCACGTACGTTTTTTGATGTTGTCTCCGCCATGGTGAGCAGTGATAGAATTTCCGGCGATTGCAATGCTTACCTCCGCTGGAAAGTTGGTTCCCCTCTTCCAGCTGACAAAGCACCATCATCAGCGGCTGAAGGAGCACCGCAACCAGCAGAAAGCAAACCACCCGCACTTCTTGTCCTTCAGCACTGGAATCCAGCTCCCGCCAAAAATGAGCTCAGGTGTTGGGTCTATAAAGGACAAGTAACAGGAATCAACCCAAGTGCATATCCAAATTTGTACCCTGCACTCCTAGACAGAGCATTACAAGTCCGCATAATTTCTGCAGTCAAGCGACTGCATGCTGCCACCAACCACTTGTTACCGTGGGACTCCTACATTCTGGATGTAGCATATGATGAAGAAAAGGATGTGGCAACTGTTTCTGAGTATAATCCATGGGGGCCATACTGTCCGACTGGAAGCCAGCTCTACAG
This sequence comes from Pelomyxa schiedti, assembly GCA_020536535.1. NCBI lineage: Eukaryota > Evosea > Pelobiontida > Pelomyxidae > Pelomyxa > Pelomyxa schiedti. The sequence goes on from JAHLWZ010000833.1 coordinate 77,863, forward strand.
TTGGGAGCTTGACATGGTACCTGTCCCAGTTAACACACAGTAGACTGAGGAAAAAACTTTTAGGATATTCTCTATGGCGTAAATCTGAGGAGGGAAAGACAGAAATGGGCAGAATCTGGCTCTGAACCTAGCACCGAACCATTACCGGATTTCAGAGTACTGCATCGCGGGTATATTACAAACTCAATCTACATGTTCAAACAATGAACTCATTCAAAATTAGAATGCAAGTGAAGGACATGTTTGACCTGCATATTGGAAAATTGTGGTATTCACCAGCTCCGGAACTTCTGGAACAGCTGGACACAGTCACACACCAGTGCCCCTGTTGCCCAAGGGTATGGAGCCCTGAACCACCTCCAACCCGGCTGGTTCACCTCTGCCGGCCCATCGGATCGACAGAGAAGCTGCCGGTTACAGAGACCGATGAGGACGAGGACGAGGATGAAGATGAAGGACCCGTTTACAAGATGGTGATTCTTGTCAGAACCGACGCGAAGATGCAGCCCGGCAAGGTGGCATCCCAGACAGGACATGCAGTTCTCAACGCCTTCCTTCTCACTGAGAAAGCACACCCAGAATGGTGCACAGAATGGCGTGACCAAGGCGAACCAATAGGTACCTTTCACAAGAACCCACTTCCACCAACTCACAATCTCCTAGTTGTACTCAAGATAGATAACCGGAAGATGGAAGAGCAAGCCGTGGTGTCAGCCCGTGCAGCTGGAATAGCTGCCTTTGCTGTCCAGGATGCGGGCCGTACACAGGTCAAGTCTGGCACCCACACCTGTGTGGGAATTGGCCCTGCTCCAGCCTCTATGCTGGAGCCAATCACTGGTTCATTTTCTCTCTATTGAAAAGTGTCACAAGTAAAAAAGGGTTTTTTTTTTGTGCCGCCAGCACAAAGTTTGAAATTATTCCTTTCTTTTGTCTATTTCGTTACACTACAACAAAACACGGAGTACAGTCATTGTTTGCCTAGGAAGCTTCTTCCACGCGCTTGTAAGTTTGGTATGTAAGGCGGATGAGAGGCCTCACATCCTCCACTGAGGATAACCTGCAAAGCAACGGCAGTAACTTCATCAGCTCAGAATCCTCAGTAGAGCCTTCGAAACTCTCAATGGGAATGCCGTTATCAACCTTGTACTGTCAGAAGTGAGAGAAACCAGAAACTGCATACCTGGTAACCAAATACGTAAATGCTGTTGTCTACTATAATGACCTGAGCCAGGTCGCGACCAAGAATGGAAAGGTCCTTTACATAGTTATCACCAATAAAGAGACAACTGTCGCGAAAAATGCGGTGCCTTGTTAAGAGGTTAATGAAAAATGTTGGATAACTTAGTGGTGGTATACGAAAAGTAAGCTCCTTGCGGGTCTATGGTGTCAAGGATCAAATTAGCGTAGTCACGTTGAGATGCTGTGAAAACAACGACTTCGTAGAACGCAGCAACAACTATCAGGAATTCTTCTAAGTGCGGCCGTTGGATTCCATATATGATTCCACAACCAGGTACATCAAAAACCCAGTCAGAATGTAGAGGAGGCTGTTGGCTACAGTGTACTAGCGTTTCATCTAGATCTAGTACCAGAGTAGGACGTTTACTGGAGGGAGGTGGAAGTAATGTAGGTCTGACCGGAAGGGTTGCATGTGGAGGAAGTTGCTTAATGAAAAGAAGGGCATCATGTTGCAGGGATGAAGGATCTGATATGGTTGTTGGAGTTGGTGAAAATGTAGTTGTTAAGTTGGCATTACCTAGCTGTTCACAAGTTCCGTCTGCATGTGCGATTGTCTCACCCGAGCATTGAGGAGGTAAAGATGTTGTCGGTGCTCCGTTTTTCTCCAATTGCTCTTCGTCATCTGTGTCAATGTCTACCAAACACAGAGCACTCGAATCTGTGTCGGTTTCACATTCAGTATCAGAGGCAGATGACCTTAGGTTCTCAGTGTTTGCGACACTTTTCCATTGTTCCAAAGGAATCCAAGGTACTACTGCCTCTCTAACTGTAAAATTGCAGTCCACATTGAAAGGCTGACAGAATTCCCCCACAGGGTGAATGAATGCGTGATCTCCACCCATAAGTTGTGTGTAATCGTGTGCATTGTGGTTTGCCTCTGGGGCGGATGTTATCTCTACTGATTCTGGTGTTCCTTCTGCAGATTCAGAGTCGTCTGGTGTATTCAAATCGCAGGTATCCATGGCATCTGCACTGGATACACACAGAGTTCTTGTGTTACATGAGTCTAGGTCCGGTGACTTTTTTGTACTGGTTTCTTGTTGGGGCATTATGGCAAACTCATCAGAAAAGCCGTCTATGGGTACAGACAAATTGAATTTAGATAAAAAGACAGCACATGGATACCGCTGAGAGAGGGAGACTCTTTCATCGCCAACTCTATGCCCACATTTGGTCGGTGGTGTACGCCCCTTCGCTTGTGTGTCTCCGTTGACTCAACAGAATTGACGCGAGGCTTTTTGGTCCGCTTTACTGAACTCACGATTCCACACACGCCACGGCATTCATGCGCCAGAAGATCTTCCCCAATGTAATGCAAATCGATGTCACGCTGAGACTTGCTCCCAGATCTACTCTTCAGCCTGCCGTGTGGCCCTTTGTGCCGTTCCGAGTGTATGTGGTTACGGTCGTGTCTTTTGTGGCGGTTTTTGGTTACGGAAAAGGTGTTTGTGCTGAGATCTTGCTCATTTATGTGTCCATCTGCGTCAAGATGTGGGATAGTGCCGTTGTTTCGTACGGGAATCTTCACTACCGCAGTGAGGCTCATCAGGTTTATTTGTTGCTGTGTTACTTTCTCGAAAGAAAAAAAATTTCCCCAAAAGCGAGGTGATGTGACATTAGAAAAATAGGCGCCACATTGAATCAAACACGTCTATTTTGTTAAGTCCCGGGGCGCAAGTTTTTTCAATGCACCAAAGCTGTAGAGATTCAAGATCAATCTCAGATGCCAGGGGGCGGTACTTCCTTTATCAGAGACCCGTTTTTGTCAGATATAATGAGGATTGAGAAGGCCTTGACTGAGGACAGGTCGGCTGCAGCATCACTCAGTGAGCAGTAGTCTGCCCTTCCCCTGAGATCTGTGTACAGATCCTTCCAGAACGTGTTTTGCCCATTGTCCAACTTGGCGTACACCTTCACGTAAGCGCCGGCGATCGGCCTCGTCGGGCGACTGGTCGCCGAGGACGACGCAGAATCCGGGGGAGACCGCTCGATGACCTGCAGCTGACCAACTTGGGATTGGACGGTGAGCATCATCGAGTGGGCAAAGTACGGCGCCGTTCGGCGAAGCCCACCGGTGGCCACGATCTCGACCACCATGTTGGAGTCTCTGAGCTCCTCGGGTACGTCGAACGAGTGGGACTGGGGCGGGATCGCCGGCGGCGGCGACGCCAGGACCGCCATGATCGAACTTATGGGATCCGGTAGTGATATCTGCTGAGTCACATTTGGCTTTATAAACATGCTGTTGGTCCCAGGGGCAGAAATAGCCTTGTTTCCTGATGCTATCCTCTCAGTCATGAAGAACGGTTGTGTGGAGAACAGCAGCTCCAAGTCCATTACATAGAACCTTACTTGGATTTGCTCTAAGTTGAGGTAGTCTATAACTATCTTTGACCCGTGAATCGCAATCTCCACTGAAGACCGTGTGGCGTGCCAACTCCGCTCTAAAAGTACGCGCATTCTCTCTGGGTCCGGTTTGTTGTCATCCCTGGCTTTTTCCTTACTTAGCGCCTTCTCGGATTTTTTGCTCTCAGGTGTCTCGGAATATGTAATTTCGTTCAAGGCCTCAATTTCTTTCACTTGAGCCTCCATGTCCTTGAACCTTTGCGCCCACCTTGACACTCCACAGGAGCGGTACTTGGCACACATTGCGCGAGCAACCGGTGGTACCATACAATCCTCTTTGTAGCTGTCATCCATGAAGTCCAGATAGGCTGCCATATAGTCGTACTGCATTCTGCAGGGAAACCACCTAGGGGATTCAGGATCCGCATCAGGACCCACTACGTCATCTACTGGTGCTTTTGACAATACGGCATCCATATCTCTCTTTGCTGAGGCACCCGGGGTGTGTACTGGACTCCCGGTTTTGTCAATTGTGGGTGGAGTATCAGATAGAGATGTTGTTGGTGCAGTCGGCAGTGTGCCTATTCTCTCGAAAAGCTGCCTTGCCTCGAACAACCTATCCTGGAGTAACAAATAGTAGCAGCCGGCCAGAAGGTCCTCAGCAGTTGGCGGATATGGCTTTCGCGCCAGAGTTTGAAGGAAATCAGCGTAATGTGCACTGAATTTGCTGTTGAGAATTGTTCTGCTCTGCCCAAGTGTGTGAGCACGTGCATTGATTAAAGGGGAGTACTCCAAGTGCTGGTAAAGATTTAAAATATCGGCTTCCCTGTGTAGCAGTGATGAAGTGAATGGTGGTTTTATGGAGGATATAATATCCTGAAGTGATTGAATTAATCTTGGGTGAGATAAAAATTCGGTAATCCCTTCCGAATTCATATAGAAGAACGCCCAACTTAGGGCAGTGCCGTTAATGATGTGTCTTTTGCGTAGAATAGAGCAAACTTTTTGCCAGAATGGTTGTGACCTCTGGCATCTGAACTGTATATAATCGAGGTTCAAGTTATGAGGATTGTTGGACTCAAGGTACTCCAGTACGTCATCATCTGAAGCTTCCTGGGATATAAACTCCCATTTTGTTTTATCCACTGGTGGTTGTACAACAGTAGGGGGTGGCTGGAGCCTTGCCACAACATTCAGTACGGAAGGAGGTGCAAAAGCAACAAGTTTATTGTCAATTGATACATGAGCAGGATAGTGCGGGAAACTTCCTGTGCCAGGAAAGAAGAAGAAGTACTCAATGGTAGTAAAAGATTGAGAGCTCACGTTAACAGGATGTGACTTGGTATAAAACCCAGCAGTTCCAACTGGAATGGAGCCAACTGGTATTTGTGTCATTACATCAACTTTACAATGATCTTGGATGGATTTTACTTTGACCGCACAGCCATAGATTTTGTTGAAAGCAAATTCGTCTACTATCCAATAGTCAGTGGATTCGCCAGTGTCATAATTCGTTTGTCTGCGGAAATTGGGGTCGAAATAATGCTGCTCGACAATGACGGGAGCTGCTGAACGATGAATATCTGGTGGAGAGTCTCCAAGATCTCGATAAAAAGCTACCATTGGTGTTGGCGCCGCGATGGATATTCTGGAAGGTGAGAATTGAATTGAAAGATGAGGAGATTTGAAAGGAAGGTCTAGGAGTGCCATGGTAAAGACTTGATCAGAGAAGGACCCCTTGGCTTGGGTGATGAAAGAGGGTGGGATAAATAGAGAACTTCCCTGGTGCTGTGAGCCTGGACTTTCGAAGAAGTCACGGTCTCCTTCCACACGTTCTGCCACTGAGACCCAAAAAGCAGAGATGCATAACCGCATTGCTTCAGCTTTCACATTCGTCTGATCATCCAACTTTTTTGGTTGGCTCTGGTAGTACTGTGTTTCAGCCCACTCCTTCGTTTTTTCCAGCTGTTTGAAGGTTTGCTGAACAGTCCCACGCCTCGCAAGGTCAGCAGCTAATTGGGATTGCTTGCTCTGAACGAGCTCGTTCTGCACAGCCGCTGTTTCTCTTTGCTCTGAGACATCTTTCACGCATGGTCTTTCCTTGTCCCTCTTGTAACTAGTTACAGGCGGCGATCTGGATCTCGATCTTGAGCCTGATTTTGACCGCGATTCAGACCCTGATCTTGATACTGATCTCGATCTCGATCTTGATCTTGATCTTGATCTTGATCTTGATCTTGATCTTGATCTTGATCTTGATGCTGATGCTGATCCCGATCCTGACCTTGATGGTGATCTCGAAGCAGAAGCAGAACCTGATTCTGAAGAGTTTGAGGAAGATCCACGACGTTTGGGCGCCTCATAATCACACTTGACTTCGCACTTGACGTCACACGATCTCGAATAATCACACACGACTTCGCACTTCACTTCAGGCTTTGGCATAAAGCAATCCATCTCAGCAACTGGCAGGGGTACTGAAGGCATTTTTGCAGTTGCGGTGCCAATTCCGGATATATCTGATTGTTGCAGTGCTTTGATCGCATCAGGGTCAAATCCACCACAGGAAAGTGCACACTTAAACAATGAAGGGTCATCGTACTCCACCGCTGGCATTCCGACTGAAATGCTATCCACTCGTAAATCTTTCACATGTTGCAGAATCCCCCCCGTGGCACCATCCCATGGCCAGCACTTGGCACGGCGCATACGGTTGTACAATAGAATTCTCTCAAGGATATTTAATGCTTCGAACCTACTTGGCACAAGATAGGCTTTCAAGGCGGCAAGAGACACAGCCACTATGTGACGGGCACGAACGTCGGTTGCTCCATCCGAGGAATATGTGCACAACAACCAGTGATCCATGAATTGCTTCTCCAGCTTTTGAGCAATATGAGGACGAACCACTTGACGGAAGAAATCTTCATCCTTACAGAACACAAAGAAATTCAGCTCATGGCATGCATACTGGGAATACAAGGAACTTTTCTCAGTGTCGGAAAGGGAACCCCATCTGGTGAGGAACTCAAATGACTGCAGACTTGGGGAAGGACCAAGTGCCGTGAAGAGAGTGTGTACTTTGGCAAGACTGTCATACAGCCCCAGTGTGGCACTGCTTATATCTGAAACCACCAATGTGGTGTTGGGTTGCATGGGGAGTGTGGCACGTCTTTCAACCATGTGGGATTGTGGTGATAGAGCAGCCAGAGGTAAAAGACGCATATCACGGTATGGAAAGGAAGGAGGAATGAGTGCTTTAGTGAAAGCCTCTTGCTCTTTGAGAAGGGATATTTCACGCTTGGTAGTTGGAGCGACAGTACTATCTTCCTTCTTTGTCGGCCGTGGAACTGAGTTAACTGTGAGACTGTACATGTGAACCTGCAAACCATCAACAGCAAAGATTTGCACAAACCCCCCAGTGCCCAATGCACTTCTGGGTATGGCAATGGCAAGAGATTTTCCAGATGGCCTGAGGTTGGGCAGCACAGTTGAGGATTCCCATAGGAAGTCCAAAGGAGAGTTATCCTTCAAATATGTCACAGCTCTCTTTTCGCGATTTCCAAACACAGCGTCACGCTTTGCTCCCGATGATGCGGCTGCAAAAGAAGTTCCCTCTTTTGCACTTTGTACGGCAGTTTCAGTAGTGCTCAACGCCCAAGGGTTAGCGAGCAAAGTTGGCTGCCTATTCATATTTCCAAGGCGTCGTGGTGCTGTTTTGCGATCCAAAACGTACCTGTACTCTTCACCAAGAATCCTACCATCCAAGTACTGTGACATTCTGTTTGTCATAGAAACAACAAACAGTTCAGGGACAGATGTAAGGTTCAGTGCCTCAAATGTAGAAGAAATGGGTACAAATTCAGTGCATACGACGTGTATTCGTGTTGACGGTGTGATACTAGATAGTTGTATGAATAGCCACTCACTGTTTTTATTGTCAGCATCAATAATACGAGCTGAAGGATCAGATGAAGTGTGTATGCAGGGTGCATTTTTATCCCATGCCTCCAGTGCTGTGGCGGGGATGTCTGCTTTTCGCATTACAGCTGCTTGTGTGACCATAACCGGGATATGTTGTTGGGCTTCCAAGTAGCGCGTCATCCCTAAGTAGCAAAATGTCGGCTGTACGGGCTCGGTAGCAGTACTCAGAACCTCGGTGATTCTGATATTGCAGTGGTGATCGAACTGCGGGTAATATAAGGCATAGTTCCCAGGGAGAAGATTGGTCATTTGTAATACACTTCGAGCAGTGTCAATTCTCAGGAACCGCTGTGATACATCAGCTAAATACGAGCCATCTCCAGCCAGTGAAAAAAGGTTCGCTTGTTGGGGTGAGGGCTGAGTTGGAGAGACTGGCCTCACAGGGTCCCATGCCAAGTAAGGAGCCATGAGTACAGATGTCTTTCCTCGTTCAAATTGACCATGGAGAGATGTGGGTAAAGACAAAAACGTTGGTTGCGGAATGTTCCATGTGCATGTCGCAGGTGAATTCACGCGAATCTGAGTGATGTTTGAAAGTTTACCGAGCTTAATCCGGCCTTGCTCATTGGAAGAAAGGTACGCACTCAATTCTGAGTTAAGGAACGAGTGTGTGGTGTAGACTAAGCAGTCCACGAATGGTTTTGGTTCTCCAGTTTTTCCAATAGTGTGAAGTTCAAAGGTGCCGTCAGGTAACATACGTAATTGAATATGGGTTTGGATGTCAAATTTATCATCAATTTGGTTAATTTTGCAACTCCAACTCTTTGACAGTGCTATTTTGGTACCACTTGCACTGCTGTGCTGTGCAACTTTGGCATTTAGAGTGATTGAAATCTCCCTCAGGTCGTCTGGAATTCGGAAAGGGTGCACAGATTCCCTGTCATCAAAAAGTTCAAATTTCTTTGTTACCTTGGTATTTCTCATGTGGTCTTTGTCCTCTGTAGTTATCTCAAGTGCGATTTCTTCCAGGATGCATAAAGAGACAGGTTGACTATTCAAGTAAAGTGCAGATCTGACAAGAATCGACGCTGTGGCATCTTTGATCATTTGTTCGCGATCAATAACAAAACTTGCAACAAGACTGTACTCTTCAGATACATGAGAGAAGTAGTCCAGACACGCGAAGTCTCCTTTCTGAATAATTATTGGCTTACGTCCCTTTGGTGAAGTGGTGTATGGAATAATCACTTCCCCTGTTTCCACTGGGCTACCACCAGTAGATGAAGGTGTAACATCACTGTACTCAATTCCATCCACAAAAACTTGACATCCCTTCACAATGGTATTTTTTTCATCGAGTATGGTTACTGCCTGTCCAGCCACAGACATTCTTTCAACAAATCTAAATCCTCCTCTTCGTATAACTGCACGGGAGCTCTTCCCTTGAGCAATGAATTCTATCACGTAAACACCACGTTGGGCTCCTAGCTGCGGAAATTCGAAAGTGCGCAGAATACGTTGTAAAGGAGAAACGTCATCATATCTGTAAGGCAATTCAAAATTTGGTGCAAGTCCGTCCAAGTTGATGTCAGTTGTAATCTCACTTGCTGATTGTTTGTAGAAGGCTTCAGTATTTACCTCAAACACCTTCACTAGAAGGGAGCGCACATTTTTCATGAATATAGAGACACTAATAGTCATATCTGGATCCGAATAGCACTTGCAATTAGTTGGGGAGAGCTCGAGGTCTACTCGCTCCTGAATTTGACTTGTAAAATCACTGGGCAAGTGCGGTGCAATCTCTGGTGTCTGCATCATCTCGAGCCACAAAGCTGGCTTTGAGCTTCCTCCTAGCAGCCGGGTCATGGCAAGGATGCTGCGCACCCATCCGTCATCCAAATGGTTATTGAAAGCAGAGCCATCTTTCTCTTCTGGATTTACCTCATAGTACTTCTGAACATATGCTTTCAGTAGTTGTTGGTACCCATCTGTGGTTGGGACTGTCAAGATATTTGAAGGTAATGAAGCCAGTCCAATTTGAAAGGTAAAACTTTGGTCACATGTGCCAATCCAGTGAGAATTTTGCAGTGCACTTCCGTGGGGGATGGAAATAAATTCATTGAACCGGGCCCAGTTCCATACATCTGAGGATCGCTCCAGGTCAAGCCAATTGTAGAGAACAATTGCCACCAGATTAATATAAAATGAGAAACGACCAGACAAAGACTTGGAAAACTCGTATGCCGCTTCAAAGAAAGGCTTTTTCTGTGCCAAAGTAAGATTGGGCCACAGACCTTGGTCGTGATTGGGCAGCATTTTTCCAAGACAAATGCCAGCAAAACGGTCGTTTAATGGGATATACTGAGAGTACACAGGATGTTGTTGCAGGTCCTTGAGCATTTCCAAAGTGAAAAGGTGGTTTTGAGTGTTGAAGACCTCATCCAAGGATCTTTGCTTGACTGTTTCCTGTTGAGATTTGAAAGCTACCAGTGATTGCCCTCGGAAATTTTCTGCCTGAGATTTCTCTGTGTGAACTTTCACTCTTTCAGCAGACTCTGCCCATGCAAGGTCTAAGTAGCTGTGCATGTAGGTGACAGGGAGAACAGAGTACAAAAAGCATACGCAATGAGAACGTTGTAGAAATTCGGCTGTGATGGATGTGTAAATCTCTGAAAAACATCACGTAGGAGCGAGAGATGGACAGTTTTCCAAACCGTTCCTGAACCAAGGGTGAGACAAACTACTACAGGTTGAGCACAACTATACCTAAAAACCAGGCTGTTTGTCCACACTTCTTGAGGAAATTAATGGAGGGCTTGGCTAGTTCTGAGGCAAAAAAGCGTGGAATTTCTCCAAGCAATGGATTTTTTTCAAATCCAACAGCGGCAAGGTCAAGTTGAGTCTGATATGATGGGGAGTTTTTTGGAGGTTCCAAAGCACTGTAAACGGGCAGATATTAGTTTGTTTCAATGACTTTAATGTTGTTGAAAAAAAACAAAAAAAAGGTTTTTTTTTTTGAACATACGGAGGCCATGACAGTCCTCTTTTGGTTTGAGGTTTCCATAATGACTCATTTCGGTTCCTAAGAGATGAAATTTAGAGACTGCAATTCCACACATAGAGAACTTATACATACCATGTTGTGAAGTTCCAGTTGGGTTTATTGTCACTTGGCTGTAGGCCAAGTTTTGCTGCTATTTTACACAAAAACTTAGCAGACTCTGCTTTAGACATCTGTCAATGAATTAATTGATTTTTGTTTAAATTTGTCAAAGCTGGAGACCTGGGAGGCATCATATCTGGAAAAAAGTGATCGCCACTTCAATTCTATGTATCCTGCCGGACGATAAAAAAGGCTTTTATAACGTTTCAGAAATGCCTGCCTTCAAGAAATTAAAATGCAGAGTAGCTGAGGGATATGCTGTACCAAGAAGGTCCACCAAGACCCTTAGTTGTGTGAAGAAGTTGTAACCCAGAAAAGAAGTAGCTGAAAACGGAATTAGATGCCGCCAAAGGAATAACAATCATTTGGGAATTACAATGTCTCTGTTCCCGGAGTAGCCAATGAGAGAGATGCAGTCCGGCAAGGTGAGAAAGCAAAAGTCCTTGTATCTTCAATCAGGAATAAAACGGAGAAACAATCCAACTCACTCTAAAAACCCTGAGGTCGAGTGCGTGGGATCAATATCCTCCAAGCATGAAATAGAGGGAAGCAATAGAGCACAGGTTTCATTTACTGTGCCAAGAAATTAGAAGCACAAAATGGGGTTGGCATGTCGATTTGATTACACACAAGTTGTAGGAGTTCTGAGGGAAGGTTTGGCCTTGGAAGTCACCGTAGCATTTGCCTGATTAAAGCAGCCATCACAAACATCCCACTTGCACTCCTCACAGTGCCAAACCTACGAAATTATGGGTTTAGCACAACCAATACAAAACGAGCAAACAAATCGACAGACAGACAGACAGACCAGAGACATCGACCACATCATAACGGGTATTAAACGCCGCGTCGGCCGATTGGGGGCACATCACAAGATCATTCTTCTTCTTGTCCGAAGAAGAAGAAGAAGAAGAAGAAGAATAACAATGGAGAGGAAGGTGGAAGGTGTACGCACAGGGATGCCCTCGCCCTTTGAGCGGCACAGCTTGCACCTCCACGCGCCCCTCTTGTAGTTGGGCACCACGAAGGCCAGCGGGTGCTCGTGCGACGGGTGGCGCTCTGCCTTGGGCGCCTTCCTGTGGTGCCGGTGGCCGTGCTTGCCGCTGCCCGATGAAGGGGGCGTCGACGGCGTAGACGACGACGACGCCGCGGCACCCTCGCCATCTCCAGCAGTACTCTCGGCGGCGTTGCTTGCCGACGTAGAGGTGGAGGTCGTGGCGGTGGTGCTTTCTGCTGTGGTGGTTGCTTCTTGCTGGGGATCAGAGTCGTTGGTGGTCTTTTTTTTTCTACGGAACAGCATGGTTCGTCGGTTTTGTTTGTTTTCAGAAAAAGGTGGGTGAAAAATAATTAGTGTCCTTCGATCAAACCGCCACTTTTTCGTTTACCATGAACGAGAAGAAAATCCAATGTCCACAAGGGGGATAACACGTCCAGGGGCGCCAACACCTTATACTCGGGTGACAAACAACTTGCCGAAAACACATGACCCAGAACACGGAAATGCGGCATTGTGCTTGTTTGGGTGGAAATCTGGCGTGTGCGGAACTGTTTGACAGGAATACGGCAGAGACATATCAGACATTTTTTGCATCTCCAGGCCAGGAGGAGACATAATTAAATCAGACACAGGTACTTCAAAAAACGCAATTTAACACCAAGTGGATTCAAATCTAAAAAAGACCGGAAACGTCTGTTTTTATCCATCCCGCTCTAACGGTTAGAAACAAGCAAGATGAATAATGTTTTTCTATTCGACTTTGGCCACAATTAAACAATTTTGGTTCGGCTTAAGAGCGCGCGACTTTTCTCGTGCG
>JAHLWZ010000834.1:0-50840 GCA_020536535.1 Pelomyxa schiedti
TTTCCGGACGTGGTAGTTGCTCGCGTGCCACTTGGTTTTCATTGTGTGCGCGAGTGTCCCCGCAGAGGTGCCGTACGGCACGTGCCGGGTACAACGCCGACGGGGGAAAATGCCTTGAGCAGGCAGTCGAAGTTGCAACCGAGATCGCCGTGGCACAACCCCAACACGCACAACACCGTAACCGTTCTCGTCCAACCGCCACCAAACCGCGACACCCACAGAAATCAATTAGTTCCCTTGATTTTCTTTCAACCTGCCGCATCATAAGCAACATCAACTAAACGAAATGTCCGTTATCCGTTGCGTTGGTTACTGTTGAGAGCCAACAGGTTACACGTCAAACAGACAATGGTTCCCCAAGTTAACCTGAGTTCAAGAAGTTGCTGGTCTCCTCTTGCTAACAAAAAACAGCGTCGACGTTGGGCTTTTTAAACCTTGACATCATCTCTACTCGTTACTTTTGCTTTCTCCTGAGCTGCTCACGTACATTAACTCTATTTTTGCCTGATCAGCAAGTCTTGCTCTTGAGCTCGTCCTATGGTCTTTCTTCCCGCCGAAATGTATCTAACAGCAACGTATCTAGAGGTATCCCTGGATCGTATTTGATCTAGGAAAAAAGGGTGTGTGGTACTGATATCAAACTCGATCCCAGTGCAGTTGCTCGTCTCCAATCTCGCGGATTCTTTTCAATGTACTTCTCAACAGCAGAATATTTCGCGTACTTAACAGCTTTTTCAGCCGCTGGCTGGTTACGATCAACGAAAAGTTTCTCAATGCATCTCATCAAGGTTGATACCCGTTTACCACGCAAAGCTTGTCAATTTGACTATTTTTGTGTATAGTATAGATCAACCATTACACAACCAAAGAAGCTTTCTGATTCTGGGGAGGGTACCAACAGATCAATTGTCACAACATACTCGGGGGTTCAGTTCCTTCAATACCTCTAGCTAGATGGCAACTGGCTTATGATATCAGACATCTTGACTGTTATCGGTGTCATTCACGGTAGGTGCAACAATCCTGCTAGTAGCACAATCAACTATGCCAACAACCAACTCTCTCAGTCTTCTCTTGGTGTGGCAATAGGGGTCAGCCACAAATCGTTACGGAAGGAATGTCCAAAGTCCAAATCACATGGGAAAACACCACCATGGACATCCTCGGAGTGTACGCACCATACACAGGACACCCAGAAGCAGTAGATTTCTGGGATACTGCTTGCACAAAATACACACGAGTCAGTGCCTCAGCAACTATACTGATTGGGGATTTTAATATCCCACTCAGCAAACACCAACACCCATCATTTGAAAGATCATCCACCTTAAGACGTACAGCCCACCAGGCCATGCAAAAGTGGGAAGTCAACCAGTTGACTCGAAATCTCCAACACACATCCAGAATGGAACCTGCTACAACTAGTTTCTCAATTGACTACATGGGAATCCAGTGCTTCTGACCACTACTAAGAGTATCCCCAAAGCTCAAGACCGTCTGGAACAGGAATAGACCCCCAAGATGGACCTTTGAGAATCCCGCATACAAGCTCCACTTAATGAAGATACTCCAGATGCCCCCTTCCTTACCACCCAGTGGCCTGCTGCCAAACGTTTCCTGATCCAAGCAGCGTGGCAAACAATGACCAACAAAAGCAACACACAACAGGACACCCTCTACTCCTTAAACTGCAGAAGGCCTCAGTACCAGAAGCTCTGAGGATAATCCACGAAGCCATAGCCTGGGTTAAAACCCAACTGAACATCAAAATCCCCAAGAATAGACATACCAACCAAAAGTACCCCCACAGGCTAAAGATAAAACATCATCAGCGTGGCCAGTACAGACAGTAACAAAGTACAAATACCTCGGAGTCCTTATTGAGTCAATAAGGCCCAGAGAAGGGCTCAAGACATTATACCCAAAGTCCTTGGCCTACAATGGAAAATAGTAGCCACCAACATTTACATCCACTCAATCCTATAATACCAATGCCGTTTTGAAATCTTCTCTCCAAGTCAAGTCTGGCAGCCATAAATGACCTGACGGCCCTCAAGAAACAAGGAGGCTTGGGACACCCCTGCTGGATATGCAGTGGTGGAATGTTGCAGTGTCCGTCTCAGGATATCGGAACCCCAACCGGCGACAACCCCAGCATGGGAGATAGCGACGGCAGCATTGACGCCCGTATTGCCGATGCATTCCAGAGATTTGTAAAAAAAGAAAAGGATGAGATCTTTGAAACATTTTGTTTAAAAAGCAAGCCGCACCACCTCGGGATCTCAGTTATGCAAGGGAACCAAGGGATAGTGCATCCAGACTATGACAATAGGCCGGATTACGTGCTGGTGCTGGTTCAAAGATGTGACGCTGATAAAATGAAGATTGAGGTCGCCGACATACTTAAAGGCATGGTGCCTCCTATCGTCATGTAAGTTGTGTGGTGTAGCTTTGCTGGGTTGAGTTGTGTGTTAAGTTGGGTGGTAAGTTGGGTGGTAACCCAGCTCATCTTATCGTTGTGTAGTTTTCTCGTTCGTTGTCAAGTTTGAGTGTGCTTTTTTTTTTTGCTTACCACCGAGATAGAGTCGATTCGAAATCTCGCTGTAACATGGGTCCTAACACTGCTCGGATATACACGAAGAACGGAAATAGGACGTTCTTGAAATTGTTCACAGTTGAAGACTTGTTAACTGCAAAGATGAACCTCAATGCATGCCGTACTCTTGGACCTTATTGGGAAATTTCAACAGAGATTCCGAAACCATTTGAGTTCTACAAGTCTAGTCTTGGCATCTATCACCCGCCACAAGGCCACGAAGCTGCTCATCCTCAACAAGTGACTACAACAGAATCCACTGAGCAAATTCAATTGCCGGCGTTGGCACTGAATCCGTTGGTCCTTTGTATTTCTTCTTCACCCGCCCAACAGCTGGGTTCAAGTTCGACGACGACTACTCCTTCGTTCTCTGCCGCCACGAGATCAGCCTCGAGCTGTTACGAGACACCGCACGACATCACCATGGGTTCCAAATTGGGTGCGGGAGGTTTTGGAGAAGTTCATGGGGGTATGTATCAGTGCCTTGATTGGTTGTTTCGCAGAAATGTTTATCTTCCAGAAACTCACATCACAATTACGCAAAAGCAACATGCCATTCTGCTCCCGTGGCACTCAAACTGTTCAAAGGTGCTATGACATCCACAACCACACTTCAATGTGGTCTACACGAGTTTGAGCTTTTGCAGTTGAGTGTGCCCTCCCAGCTCGTCTTATTAATTATTACTCACTCAACAACAGGAAATGTGCAGGACCGAACATTGTTCAACAGTTTGGTGTGACTACCCAAGGTGACGACTTCGCCATCATTCTGGAGCAACTTGAATGTGACCTCCGCTCTCTCATTTACGTTGGTGTCCCATCGTCGTTCAACTCCCTGTTAAATTTGACAACAACTCCCTTCCTCATATTGTCGGACATACTCTTTGTGGCAGAGGACGCGGTACTCTTTTTTCTTCATCTCTTTCGCTTTTGGTTTTTTGATACTTCTACACTGCCACACCACTTTGCTACTTTGAGCTAATAATACTCAAATCTATCACTAACGACAATTACTACACACAGGGTCATGGTATACACTGGGCACACATGAGAAGAGTCATTCATGCGTATGTTGCTTGTGTCACACCACCCACTTCTAACCCTACCTAACCTGATCTTTCCCCTAATGTTTCTCTCTATCTGTCTCTCTTTTTCTGTCTCTCTTTCTCCCTCACTAATATGACAAAATAAATCACTCACTCCTCTACAGTGATATTAAGCCAGAAAACTTTTTGGTGGGGACAGCTTTGAACTGCAAGGCTTGTTTTTTTTTTCTTGTAATGACCAATGACAAATGACACTACTATATAGCTCTCAGACTTTGGTCTGGGCATTTCCATTCCCCCAACCCTTCCAATTGAATACATCATTCCCCTTCCTGGGGATGTTGGAACCCGTAAGTACCTTTATCATCCTCCTGGTCTCATCATACCTCCACAGCTGCATATCTCTCGCCGGAAATTGTGCAGCAGCGCGAGATATCTTTCAAGTCCGACATGTAAGTGCTTCACTGCATTCTTCTCTTCAAGATGTATGAGTGATGGTTTTTAGGTACTCCTTCGGCGTACTTCTCTGTGAGATTCTCTCTGGGAAACCTCCGTACAGTGACCACAAGTTGAAGTCTAACCCCAATATCTGTGTGCCTGTGACGCACAAGTTTCTTGATGAAATCTTCAAAAAGAACGAGCACACTGAGATCCCAACGCAGTACCGTGGGGGGGAACTGCTGCCTCTGCCCCTGGTTTGTAGTTTGATTCGTGTGATTGTCCCCTTCGTTAAAGTTTAATGACAATTGTAGGTTAACTTGATTGAGCATTGCTTGGCGAAAGATCCAAAGAAGGTATGTGATTGTGACTGTGACAAGTTATATCCAACCATTGTTCTACTAGCGACCCGATTCTATGGACTATGTGGCAATTACTCTCAGGTCGATTCGATTTGAGTTGCTGAGCCCCAGCCTCACAGCCCGTACAATGTGGCAGAGGGCCAATGGGCCACTCCACGAAAGGGAACCCGTCATGCCTTGGAGCAAGATGATCACACCATCAAACCCGGATCCGATATTACTCTCCTGGCGGCAGCAGATTTGTGGTTTGCCCACCCTTCCTCTCACCGCTCTAACAACAAAACACAAAAGACAAATCCGGAAATGTTGCCCTCAGGAAGCTTTCCGCCATGGCGGTATCACAGGGCATGCTCTGAGACTTATTCATCACTTCCGCTTCCTGACAGTTCCGAATTCCAAACTCCCCTTTGTTGCTCTCCACCACCAACCCAACACTACCCACTCAGTTCCTCCAAAAGAAATAAATGCAGGAAAAGAAAAAAAGTTTTCAATCTCCTCTTTCTTAATGATGAATGGGAATGTGGCTATGTGGCTTTGTATTAAACTTACATACAATTTGCTCCCTCCACTGCTCCACGGCACAGTGACAGGAAAAAGAAAGAGGAAAAAATTTTCAAACAAATGATGGCATTGGTGTTTGTATTAAACTTTATAGAGTTTCACAGCAGATACAATTGCAGAGCGGCAAATTGGGCAGGTGTGCTTTGATGACACCAGCTGCTGGGCACACGGCAAGCACGTGGCAACGTGCCCACATGGAATGATCACTGCTTCCTGTGTTGAGTGTTTGTTGTTTAATTAAGTTACCTTGGAGCCAATCATGCATATGCAGCATAGATTGTCTTCGGGATTTTCCGAAGGTGTTTATGCTGTTGTTGCTTGGCACAATCCAGCACTCCAGAATACAATAAATCATATCTTCTCTTGCTGACAAGAACATACAAGTGCGAAAAATTCAATTGCAATAATAATAGAGGCTCTGCAACAATAAATCTGCAAAGCACCCAGTTTAGTGGCAGCGAAATAAAGCACCAGGGTTTTGCAAAACGCGCCCCAGGCACCGTTCAACATACAATCGCGGTCTTGTGTTCTTTGAATCCCAATCCCTGTAGGTGCATCAAAGAGACCGAACAGTTTCTGTCTCGGGAGGATGTTGGAACTTCTTGTATTGTTCGTTCTTCGTCCCATTGTAAGTCATAAACGCACTGCTCCAAAACCTCTACGCAACCAACTCGAATCGCGGCATCAGTACGCGGTTCGTTGGCCGCAGTTGCAGTCAAAGACATGACGTCAACTACCTCCGCGCTTTGGCCTCGTCAAGAATGTGTCATGTCGAGACAAGCACACTCCAGGATCACCGACGCACCTGGGCAGGCACGTACCTCTTGCACGTCAATAGAGGGTTTCGAGCAGAAAGGAACACAAAGGACTCCTTCCTCATCTGTGTGCTTTCCGTTTCGCGTACAAACACTACGAGATCTACAAAAGTTCACGAGGCTTCCTTTTTAAAAACCGTTTGAACGGTTTTCAGATTTTCGGAAGGGAAATTAACGACACACAAACGGCAGGCATGACCTCGCCCCTCACGCCTCGTCGAGGGACCCTCCACGTCCCCCCGTCCTCCCCCCTCCCCCCAATCCCTCAACCAAAACGGCAGCAACAAGCCATCCCACAACCCCTGGACAGCCAGAATGAAAACGCCGCACCACAGGCACAACAAGAAAAAATCCAACCCGACACAACCACTCCGACCACCACCACCGCCAACAACAACAACAATCATCAAGAACACCCGAGGTCGTCGTCATTATCCTCAGGTACGTCCTCATCATCCAGTGAGTGTTCTCCCCTGGCCAGGCCGACGTCGCGGGGCGAGGAGGCCTCCCTACGAACAGCACCAACTCCGCCAGTCCCTGCAGATTCCGTTTCAGAGGATGCAAATAGAACCGGGGACACTTCCGCCCACGACATGAGGAAGACGGTGCGTTGGTTTAGATTAGCATAGCATAGGATAGGATAAATTATTTCTTGATTTTTTTGCAATGTGTCTCGTAATAATTCTGTGGTGATAAGCTATATTTAAACAACATGTAGGCCCGCCTATCTCACGCAGCTGTGCCGTTGCCACCCCTACCGCCACCAACAGTACGTAGAGCAAATGTGATAGACGAAAGTGTTAGTGTTGCTGCCCAAACCCCTGAGCAACAAAGTGTGTAGACCATGAAAGACCCCAAAACTCATAGCCCATTTTCCAAAAAAAAAAAAAAAAAAAAGCCCCTGATTCTGCTACTGCACCACAGCCCTCAGGTTCCTCCTCACCAAAGACTACAGCCTCCCCTAGAAGTAAAACAAAGGAGTCACCACCACCAAAACCCTCACGAGCCAAAAAAACTCAGTTACCAAAGAAACCTTCCAAACCGGCACCTACTCCTCCCCTGTCAACACAAGCAGAACCTGTTCTCGAACTACCTAAAGTAATATCCAAATCCCAAAAAACCGCAATTAACTTTCCACAGCTTTGGTTGCACCTCAGGATAATTGAAACCGTTGATCTGACTCCAAGAGAAAAGTCTGTCAAAGCATCTCCCAGTGTTGTTGTGGTAATAACTCTAAAATAACTTAGTGTACTCCTACTTGGTAATTAAGGAATATGGACCGAGCAATCGATTGCAGAGGTTCTCTACTGCCCCTCAAAAGAAAAGTTTGGACTCCCGGAGTCGCACTTTGGTAATACCACTTTTGAGTGCAAAACTAATGCCCACTTTTTATTGCTTAGTTCAATGAGCTGGGCTTGTTTTCGATAGACGACCCTGAAACCCGAGTTCAACTCAAAGTTCTGGTAAGAGGAGAGGAAAATGAAAATAATAGTTCACAGCCATCCAGGAAAAGAATACTTTTCTTGGTAACACTTCTTTAAAACCTGGCGATCTCCCGTTAGATTTCTGGCTCGAGTGTGTCCTCACACTGGAAGTATATTCCTCCATCAAAGGCTTGTGGAATCACCAATTTATAGAACGTTACAACAGGAGTTCTACATGTTCAAATGCGGGCCTCTGAATCTGAAGTCGCTGAACCTCCTCCAACCCCCCAAATGAGTCTTGTTTCCACTCAACGTGGTCTCGGGGACACTGGAATATCGGGACCGAGAAACTTTGAACATGTGAGCCATATCGGCTTGGACGACCAAGGAGGATTTAGTGTACGTTACCGCAGAACATTACTGCTAATAATAATAAACAAATCAGATTGTCTCCATCCCTGAAGAGTGGATGGCTTTACTAAGAGGTCTCGGCGTTACAGACTCTGAACTTAATAAACCTCAAATAAGGACGGCCCTTCTTGAAGTACCTTTACATACAGAAATTAATAGCACTCTGATGTATCAAGGCAATAATAGACGAATCAGAGAAGTTTAGAGCCGAAGCCAAGGCCTCAGCTTCATCCACCACAAGTAAAATGTCATCAGATACTGCACCTCCACCTCCACCCCCGCCGCCTCCACCGCCCCCGCCGCCACCTCCACCACCCCCTCCACCGGGTTCTTCTAATGCATCATCCTCCAGTATTCCGCCGCCTCTACCTCCCAGACAGACCCCGCAAGTTACCCAACAAGTACGTAGAGCAATGACCTCTCCACCTTAGAATACTCGGAACTCCCTCACTCATAATTGCTTATAAACTTCTAACTTGCAACCCAGCAGCCCGAGGCTGATAAAAGTGATACTCCTCCCCCGGCTGCCAATTCGTTAAGTGCCAGCCTGGAAACAGGAAGGACACGCCTAAAGCGATTGGAATCCAATGTCCAGAAGCTACCACCGCCGCCTGTGGCCGGCACAACAAGCAGCCACACACTAGCTTCGGCCATTGATAAGAGACTACAAATGATACGGCTAGCTGTTGAACAGGTAGCCCGTTTCTTTTGCACCAAATGCTTACATTCGATTCACAGCAGGAGGACAGCGACTCTGACTGGTCCGAATAAGCCCTTCTGTGAGCCTCTTCTTTTTTTGTCTGTGTGTTATTTTCTAGAAAAAACTCCGTAGTAAAACCAAAAGTGAAAAGGAAGAAAGTAGACAACAAAAAAAAAATTTTGCTTCTTCTAGGATTTTGATAATGGTGTTCTTACTTCGTCTATAATTTCCTCCACAACTTCTTCTACATAGTCATCGTCGGAGTCGCATTCGATACAGCCCAAAGCTTTTCTTTTTGGTGCTTCTTGCCTGGTTATGTGTTAAGGCACTTTTACACCAAAATATATTTCGCATACAGGTATTCTTGGAAATTGTGTTCCAACAGCTCCGCAAAGTCTTCCTCCATCCGCGCTTGCCTTTGTTTGACTGTTTCGCGGAATGCCGCTTTATCGATATCTTCTCGTTTTCTGTATGTTTCGGCTATGGTTTCAAGGTTCTGCCTAATTTCCTACAGATTATAAGTGAATGGGAAATATACAATCGGAATGAAACCTCAAGTTTTTCAGTAGAAAGCAAGCATGGTGGTCGTGGTCGCCATAAGAATTGTAAGAATCTGTCGCGAACGACTTGGTGCAGAAGTTGTCCACTGGCCGAGAAAAGCATGAAGCCGCATTCGGCTGCCTACGGATGTAAGTAGGCGTAATGACAAAAACGGTAAAGTACAGGGGACCGCCAGAAGCTCGTTACAACAGCCACAAAACGCCCAGTGGGATCCCACTCAACCGAACTGGCATTTGTGTGTTCAGCCATGTTCATTGTCTCCAGAGTATCAGCATTGAAAAAATCGATAGTATGGGCCCTACACTATATTAAAACTCAACGAGAACACCCACGTGGGTCTAGGACAAGAAGGTTTTACTCACGAAGTCTTTCCATGCATATCAGCAACTATCAAAACATGCCCTTGGGGACTCCAGTACAAGTGATCCATGCCCTTTTTATCAATTGCCAGTCCTGAACACATGTTAATAAGTCGGGTAAGAATGCTTGTGCTTCATACGGATGGGGTCGATTTTAGGATGAGGTTCTATTCGATACAGACTCAAAAATGTTTTTTGTGGTTGCGTTTTGTATTGAAGAAGAGCCAAGCGGTTACCCTCTGGCTCCCATGCAAAGCAAACAATGTTAGCCTTGACTTCAAACATATCTGATAATCAATAAGCTATCTGACGCTGCAGTAGAGAAGGGGGACAACCAACTGGGAAATTTTTTTCACGAAGCCTGAAGATGTTAAATGCATTGAGAGCTGTGGCTTTTGTCCTGTCAACCTTGACGCATAGAAAATCACCAGACGGGTGCCATTGCATTTTGCACTATTTCGAAGGGGGAAAACTGATTAGAATAAGGTCCAATCTGGAATGGAGGCTGAACGTACATCCGAAACATCGAAAAAAGAATTTTGTCGCAACTCTCTCCCCGTGGAGACATCAATGACAGTCACACGAGCAGGATGATTTGGTGCATCAGGAACATAAGCAGCAATAATGGGATCCTTTGGAGACCAGCAAAAGGATTCTGTTCCTGTTAACTAAGACAGAATAAATTTATTGTGAGAGTTGTTGAATGAGACCTTTTCGGCGATGGAAGCAACTAGCTGCATGGTGGATGTGTCATATACATGTACTGTTCCGTCTTGAAGACGAGCAAAGTATTTTTCATCTTTGGTCCAGTGGAAAACAGGCCATTCCTTAATGGCACTGTACGAGCCACCAAAAGCACAAACCTGCTTTTGGGTTCGTAGATCCCATATTATAATGGTCTAGCAAGAAAGTTTGTTTCGGATTTGAATGGTTTAATGGTGTTTACCCTAGCTTCTGACGCTGTGGGTTCTTTGGATGTCACTGTAAGTAAATACTTCTCGTTTGGGGAAAAGTCAATGACTTTCACATCAGCGTGTGCAAATCGGCCTAACTTCTCCCAAGATTCACCACCCCACAACTGAACTCCTTGCTGATGCAATGTGGCAACATAAGTACCAAGAGGAGACCACTTTACATAACTCTCAGTCCAGTGCTGAAAACAAGGGATGAGGATGAAAATTAACTAAGGAAAACGTACCGGTTTCCTGTAAACACTTGGGGGTTTTTCAGGAGTCTTTGGGTCGTTCCAAAGAATTTCTGTCTTTTTGATTTAAAATAAGAGTGACCAGTGGCACATAATTTTTACCTCATCAGCGTACTGAATGAGATACTGGTCAGCTCCTTCCATTGATAATTTATCTCTAAGCCAGGACCGGACATCCATCTAATTGTGTCAAGGAGAAAAGATTAGAGGGAAGGTAAACACACTCGCTCTCTGTACTCCTTGACAGGTGGTGGCTGGTATGTCTCTGGAACTGTTGCGAACCGCTCAAAATCAGATAAGAGATTGACTTTGAAGATGTGAAGTTTGCCCAAAGGGTATCCATTGCTCTCCAGAGCAACTTTCGCAATTTCAGGTGTATCAAAGTCAACAAATGCGTAACTTGTTGGTGGTTATAATTTTGTTATAATACAGATAGGTTGTTGTTTTTGTGCCAAAATTATGTCGAGGCTGAAGCAATAAGTTGTCAAACTCACCCCTTCGTCATTCCCTCAGCATCTTGAGGTAAACAAATCTCTCTGGGTGCACCAGCCAGAGCCGAAAACACCTTCGTCAAAACGCCGTGCAATTTTTCGAGTTTGTCTTGTGTCACCACTGGTACGTTGTCTACGACGACCATCGTCGTAGTTGTTGTGTCGAGCGTGAAAGGGGGCTCCGGTAGAGATTCGAGGATCTCCGCCTCCATTGACTTCTTTGCTTTTGACGGTTTTCCGGTCTTTGCCGACATGGTCGCGAGGTGTCGCCGCGTGCGTGTTGTTGGGCCTTGTTTGTTTACAGATCTGATCTAGAGAGAAACTATTTTTAAAACGAATCGCGTCATTTGCAACAGTGGAATTCTTCCTTCTCAGGGTGGTACACGAGACCTGAAATCTTGGACTTCTCTAAAGAGTGTTTACCTTTGCACCCGAGGTTTTTGTTGTTGGAAGAATAAGCAGTATTTTATTTTGGGTTGAACTAGTTTTGAAACCCAAGTATACAATAGAATACTATGCAATAAACGCTCACCATCACTAATGACGAGAGCATGAAGGGAAATCCCCAGCCCATGAACCTGAGGAATGACAGCTTAGTGCCAGACCTTACAGCAATATTGGCAACAATCAGATTCGGAGCGGCCGCGATGAGGGTGCCATTGGCACTCATAGAAACGCCTAGGGAAAGGGCCCAGGCGAGGGGCCGCATTGCGCACTTGAGATTTGGATCATAGCCAATTTGGTAAATCTAGTGTCAAGTTTAAAGGGGTGGCATCTGTGTTTAGTCTGGTACCAGTGGGAGTATAGCAATCGTGAACGCAATGTTGTTGCACCAGCAAGCCAGAAGTCCACTGATCCAAATGATAAAGATCACGGCAAAGGATAACTGATACTTTTCGGGGAAATCTAGATGAAGTGTTAATTGCGGGTCATTTTTATGGGACATTTACATCCAATCAGGGTTTCGGCAAGGCTTGTGAGTGTATAAGTGAGGCTTAGGCGGTCAGCTAGCTTGACAAAGATGAACAAATACGAAAAAAATAGTAGTGTGGGCCATTCGACTTTCTCAAGAATTTCCGTAATGTCTTTGTGGCTTGCGATAAGAAGTAAAATCTGTTTGGTGGTTGGTTGGACAGTGTAGTGAATTCACATACGCCAGCTCCAGCAACTGAAACTAGAGCAGCACTAAGACCGGTCCAAGTCTCTACTAAAAAGCCAATCAAAACACCACTTAAAACAACCACGCATTTCACAAATTTAGCGGGGTCTCGCAATCGGTACACTAGAAGAAGAGGTGAATCTTAAGTCTTCAAGAAGTGAAATGAAAATAACCTGGAATGATTTGAGTCCCACCCTCATTCAGTAGGTGTGCTACTTCATCATCTATCTCTCCTGTATGTGCTGTTGGTTCAGGAGGCTCTTCTAGTAAGCCAGTCATATCGTCATTCGACCCCGTTGTAACGCTGGGGGTCTCTTCCACATCATCACCAAAGCCTGCGACAACAGCCCCGTCAAGGAATTCTTTAATTTGGCTTGGCTTCAGAGATGCACTCATGTGTGAACCAGGGGAAGTGAGAATATCCTCGGAACTTCTGGGAGCAGGAGGTTGTTGGTTCGTGATGGGTGTACGAGGGAGCCGGGATACAGAATAACTGGTTGGGCCAGCATTTAAAGGAGGAGAGCTAGTCCTGCGGTTGCTCACACTCAGACTCCTGTTTGGGTGGAGAGGAAGTGAATATTTCGTTTGAGGGTGTGGAAAAAATACTTGATTTTAGGTATATTTGCAAAAGATGCAACATAGGGGATAGTTGCAGCAGATAAATTTTGGAGCTCGGGTACGTTCATTTCCACACGGGTATTAGTTCTAAGCATGGCTCTGAATTGCATATACATGATAACTGATAACATCGGAAGCATCATAATAATACAGGGAGCACAGTTAACGAGACTGAAAAAGTAAGATGGAGAAAGATCTGAAAGGCCATACAAGTCGTTGAACCCCAAACCAAAATAATTGCCTATGATCAAATTTGGTGGGTCACCGATATAAGTCATTCCACCTCCCAGAGTACAGAAATAAACCAACGCCATCAAAAATGGTTTGGGCTCACAATCCAAAAGAGTAGCTATCCTCACGCTCATTGGGGCCATCAGCAGAACAGTTGTGCAGTTATCAAGAAATGCGCTTGCGGCCATTGTGAAGGTCCCAATAGTGAAAAAAATGATCCACCTTCGTGTCACCATGGGAATCTTGGGCCACTTTCTACTTATTTTTAGTACAGCCCAGGCACTGTACTCAAAAAATCCAGTTTGTGCAAATACAACCATAATTGTCATCATTGACATTAGTAATACGATTGTATCCCAATCTAGCCAGCTGCACATTTCTTGAAGAGAAGGCATTGCTTGAGACGCCCACACGAATATAAACAATACAATACATCCAAAAAGTGTGACAAGTGTGCGACTGACAAGCTCGAATGACAGAAATATAAACACAAGTAAAAACACAGCTGAAGCAAGATAAACCTTGTGGGATGTTGAGAAGTGTATTTTTTTTCACCCTACACACCTGGAGTTCTCCATACTTCCCTAACGGGACAGCATTCATTACTATGCAGATACTTATTTCCTCATATGACTGGTACACACGAGTCATGTGAACACGAAGGGCCTCAGATCTGACAAAGAGTGAGACTATAATGATGAACCTTCCTTACTTCGAAATGTTATAAGATTCTCTCTTGTAGTGCCTTTCACAGACAGAAACCATGGAGAAAATAGGACAAGACATTTGCGTTGCTGGTACATCCACCCAAGTTGTTGGGTCCTTTACGGACATCACTGAGTCGGAATCAGGATTCACAAGGGCACACAAGCACTCAAGGTACCTCGTTACAAAGGAAACATGCACAAAACGAAGAAACAGTTTGCGTACATACTCCCTCTGCAAAGTAGCAGACACAATTTGTGACATGTCCGACGTGTATTCTGGCACTTCAATATCTAAGTCTACAGCAGCCGAATTAAAAATAAGCAAGTGCAAAGGTGATGCCACACGAAGTTTGAGCAGTTCGAAGTCAGAGGTGACGGGCAGGTTGATTTCACCCTCGTACTCGTTGAGACAACCGTACGGTGAAAAAATCCCCCCCTCACTGGCTGAACATGTACACGAGAGGAGATCCAGCAACAACACAACTGACCAAAACAGTGTTGTTGCCCGCAACATCGAGATTCACGACGTGGGTGCTTGTTGTGGGGTTTTTTGGGAAAAAAAATAAGAAAAAGGTCAAAAGGCACTTCGCAAACAAAGCGTCCCAGTGAAGTGGTACGATCTCACGAACTTTTTGACAAGTGGTTTGTTCGTGAAAAAAACTGTACGCAGGGTGGACATAAAAGGCACTGTCCTACCGACACTTTCTTTTGCGATTTCCGAAAACATCAAATGCACAGTGTTCGCGTCCCACAATCCGGCTTTCTGGACTTCCCGGATTGTGTTTGTCCTCGAAGTCCATATAAACACCAAGCAAAGCTGATGAAAACAGGTCCGTTGCTAATGTTTACATTAACAACCGGCCGCCAAACTTTGAGAGATTTGGCATTCGGGGACTAACCCTCCTTGGGTGTCTCATCCGTGAAGTTATCCAATGTTCTGATACCTATTCTTTTTTTTTTCTTTTTCTAGCAGTAGGCAGTAGAATCATAGAGTTGCTGTTTGTTGGAGTAGTGTTCTTTCTGCTGCTGACAGGGCTCCCCATGCAGCTGTGTATGGGTAAGTGTTTTCTTAAAACAGATTGAAAGTAAGTAGGAGTGCACAAACCTTGCAAAACGGTTACTGGTGTATGCTGTTGTATGTGCCGCAAAGTTGCACCAATGAGATTAGGTAGGTCACCTGTTAGAACCCCAGAATCTAAGGCGGATGCAAACACTTTGACTATGTGCACCATGTTTCTCATATCTTGCCCAAGAATGACGGGATCGCCGCTGAGTTTGGGTTGTTTTGTTTAAGTTCAGCAATACAAATTGACAGTACCTAGTCACAAATTGACATAGAGAGGTATAGCACAATTTGGCTTCTAATTCGTCGGCCAATACAGGGAGGTTCTTGAACCACATTAGAAGCAGCTCATTTCGGCCTTGTGTGTTGCCTTTCAGTGGTTATTCCCTCGAGAATAAATTTAAAAAGAGTTACTTGGAAGGCCCTTCCAGATTCTCAAGAATGCTGATATTGCATTATCAGTCGCGTTTGATTCTTGTTCATTGCTTCGGCTTCGGGGATTCCGAAGGACTTGATGCAAAACTTTAATTACACCTGGAAGAGGGAGGGGAAAGAGGGTATCGTCAAAGAAGGAAAATACACGGAATAAAGGAAAACCTTCTAAATACGGTGCTAATAGGTGATGTCTATTTTGCCCACACATTCCTATTCCATAAAGAGAAGCTTGTCGAACACCGGGAGATGTGTCAGTGCCAGCAAACTTGATGATTATGGGAAGATATCTTGTTGCCACTTCATCAGCCTCTGGCCTTGGAGTGTGAAATGCTTTATGAAGATAAGGCATCGTTTAGAACATACCCACAGAACTCAAAAACGTCATCAAGGAAACAAACTCCATACTGTCTTTCACAGTCGGGTGTGGGTCTTGCCTATCGCACATAAGACAAGGAAAAAACATAAGTGGATTCCAACTAGCATAGTATCGATACGAGGTAACAGTTCAGTTCGGAAAAATGGGAAGTAAATCTGACTATGAAATTGCGCTATTTTGCCGAAGCAGTCACACAGCTGTTGGAGGATGAAAGAGATTTTTTTAGAGGATGTAAAAAAACCTCAGTTAAGATGTCCTCTTCCTTAAATTCATCCTCCTGAAGTTGATTTTTATCCTCTTCACATTCGCATGTGCCAGCAGTTTCTGTATGGTACTTCAGACATTCACTCTTTTCATCATTTGAGGGAAAAACCTTCTCGTTCTTCTCTGCGGGCTTGCCAAGCAGCTAGCAATTCTAATCCAATTGTCTCAAACTGATTGACATCCTCCTCATTCAAACAGGGTCTTCCAATGGCTTCCATGCTCTACAACGTAGGAGTCTATATTCTTATCTTCTGAGGAACTTACTGTATCGATTGCATTTAACTGCCCAACAAGAACTTCATGGTCTTTCTCTGTTGCAATTGCAGAAATTAAGCCTATAAATAATTCATGCCATAGTGCAACAGTAGACCCCGTGCTGATTCCACCTGAATGCATAATTTTAAAAAAATGTTCGCGAATGTCAAACAGAATTGTTACCAGATTTTTCCATTTCCAGTGCAAATTTAATTAGAACAGGTGCGCCTTGGCAAGCTTCAACTCGTATACCTTCCATTTTGTTTGTAAATATTATAGAAAGACATAATACCTGCAACCTTCATGAAATTCTGACTGCATGGCGAGTATTACTACCCGAACTACATCCTTCAGGTAAGGTAAAAAAGAACTGCCTAACTGTGCTGCGTATATGAGAATTAGCCTAATAGCAGAAAGCTTCTCCTCAAGAACAGAGGTATGAATAGCTAGAGACTGGAATGCAGGTGGGGTGATTAATGTTTCTGGGATAGTACCAAATTATGATAGAATACCTTGACACCAACTTTGTAGACAACCCAGCCAGGCTCATGCTCTCCATCTGGAAGGAAGCTGTTATTTTGTTTTACAGGTAAACTATAGATTCACCATCAGCTACAGTGACATCAGCCTTAAGTGTAGCTCTTTCCAAGGCGGAGGGCATTACCAGTGGAAGATATGGAGCAAATTTTTCTTTCAAACACTCTGCTATTCTTCCAAATGCAGATTCAAAACACGCAATTTGAGGGTCGTCAGCTGATACCACTGGGAAGAACGTTTTGTCTATGCATGGAAGGCGAAGGCAAACCTTGTGTTTGAACAATGGCATTCATAATTTCTCTTGCATCTTCCTCAAATCGTTCATGCCCAACTGCAATTCCTATATTTGATTTATTTTGAATACCGAACAAGTCGGACCCTTACCAATAAGTGTTAATGACTCAATTGCCTTTGCTCTTAATTTTCGGAGGGAAACTGATCTTGCAGTGCCCATAATGTTCTTAAGATGGGGAACAAAAGTGTTGTAGAACTAATGACACAGTCAATGTCGGCCTACGTTTGAATTAAACTCGTACCGGAGTGAAGCCTAATTTCAAGGAGTGGGCGGCAGTGGAAATAGCACCAACAGTTTCTTCTTGTACATACACATTCCTATAAGGCAAACGAAAGGTGTAAGTAGATTTTTGGCTAGTAGAAAGTTATTTATCACTGACGGTATCTGTAATAATGTCAAGAGTGTCTGCATCATTTGTGTGACATAAATGGATGCTATTTCTTTGGAACAGCCAGAAATGAAGTCTGCTATGGTGACAGCTACATTCGCTTGAACTCTTTTCAATATTACATGCAAACTCGAGTAAATTCTCAATTACCTGGCAGATGTATCGTGAACTAAGTCAAGAACGACTGGCAGGAATTGGGAGGCGAGTTTAGTTTGAAATGCTGGCTAAAGTAGTTAAGAAAGAGAGGGCTAAGTGTTATGTACCCCAAACTCTCGGCAAAACTTTCCATAGCACCCGATACAAAGCCACCTCACACGTGGATGAGCATCACGTAAAAGTGGCAAGAGAAGTCTTTATGTTGTTAAAAGGAAGTACTTTATGTACGCGTACCCATGTATCTCAGCAAGATAGTTTTTAAGAACAAAGTGGCAACCATCAACTGATAAAGCAAGTGCGAAAATAGCAGCATACCTTGTTGTGACATTAAGGAGTGAGGAGGGAGGAAATGGATTTTTTCAAAAAAAAATATGTGCCTTTGTCTCCAGTCTTGTGAAGCCAATAAAGAGGAAATATAGGGCAATAAAATGGGAAGGATGGCACTACCACCTATTCGGAAAAGTCAAAAAGCTGTGGGTTGTGATAACCTGTACCCAGGGCGCTGGTGAGTCTGTCAATACTCTGGGCAGAGAAATCCATGGTAGAACATAGTGAATCTTCTTTAAACTTCTCCCACGAGTCTGACTCAGAAACTTGCATCAACCATGACAGCAGCAATTGCAAAATTTTTGCAGTAAAAGTAGTGTGCTTTCTGTTGTCGAACTTTAGAGGAATAGTGTGGGAGGTCAGTACTTAATAATGGGAAGTTTCCCCTCACAAAGTGATAGTAGCACTTCAACAGCTAAACACCGAGTATTTATAGAAGTTATGAAAAACAGATGTAAAGTTTATGTGAGGGGAATAAAGGATATCTTCTTCCAGGGACTGATTACAGGAAACCTCAACCATTGTATCCACCACCAGTATCAAGTGTGGTGCAAAAAACTCAGGGCTATAACTTGCCAACTCGATAAATACCTCCAGCGCTTTGCAAGCATCCAATTCGGTGTGTTGGTCAAGTGAAAGAGTGACGCACTGTTATGAGTTAATCTCAGATTAAGTAACAGTTAAACCTCCAGCATTTTCGGGATTAACTCTTGGAATTGAACTGTTTCTGTCTCTTCACTTAAAACTTGAAAAAAAGCTGAAGTTGCTACAAAGCACTGCTGTCTCACCTAGCAAAGGATTAGCTAAAGCAGAGTGATGTTTAAATACTTTTAAGTCCGCATCTCCCATCCCAGATGCAAGGAGGAAATGCACTTGCTTAAAGACTGGCCGCCACATATCTGGACCAAGGAGAACAGATAAATCAGCAAAGATGGCAAAAGATGCGAAACGCTGGCTGGGATACTGGCATGTGTAAATGTTGGCTGTGTTTTATGAGTTTTGGTTTGAGTGTTGTGTTGCTGCCATGCCAGGGAGGTGGTAGTTGTTTCAGGAAGATAAAAAGAAAAGATGGGGGAAAAATTCAAAGAAAGAAGGTACTTGTGAACTAGCACAGGTGAAAAGCTGAGAAAGTAACTGTGGCCACATTCCTATAGATGTAAATGTTTGTACTTAAAACCTGCATGGCATCAACCTTCTGGTACCAGTACACCAGCAAGGTCAGCAACAGTGTCACATACAACTCGCAACACAGACCTCTGATTATCACACATAACAATTCTCATAAGACAATTCTGGTAAGGTAACAGTTGGCTTTTGGTTTACAAAAATGAAGAAAAACCTTGATAAAGTCTTGGTTTTCTGGTGAAAGTGTTGCCCACAGAGAGCCCTCATCCTTAATCAATGATGTACGAAGTAAAGTTGCAGCTATTTGCCGACACTACGGGGAAAAAGTGACCGAGGTGAGGGACAACAAAGACCGCACTCCATGTATAAGTGTATAAGCATTTGATTTAAAAGGGGAACAAAAAAAAAAAAGGGGGGGGGGGGGGGGGGGGGGCATACATCCACAGGGAACACAAACAGGGCAGGAGCCGCGGCACCACAAGAAGAAGAAGCGGGGGCGTCGTCGGCGACGTAGGCAGCCACCATTGCCAGGGTGCAGGCAGCCAGCCCCGGCGACTGCGCGCACACCCCCCGGTAGATCCCCTCCGCCTGCCCCCGCTCCTCGTTGTTGGGCGACAGAATCCGCATCAGCAGACCCGCCATGTTCCGCGTGTCCTCCGTCGTGGGCCCAGCTGCTGACGACGCCATTGTTGCAGAGTCCCGCTACCTGTGTGGTGTAATTGCCTCGGGTGTTGATGAGCGAGATGAGACGAAAAACGATGTGGACGAAGGAGACAAAATAAAAAAAAAACAAATGTCAACGCAGACCGAGGTGCCACAGCGCCAGGAGGAGCCGCCCGAGGAGCCCAGGGAGCACGTCAGGGTCATGCTGCGGGGGCGCAAGGCAGCGGAGTGTCCTGTGTGCGGGCCGCCCGCGGAGGGGGGGGCTGCCACGCCCCCAAGCAGCGAGAGGGAAGGGGGCGCCGGGGCGAGCGGCAAGGGGCCCGTGGCGAGGCACGAGGCCAAGGCGTGCGGCGTGGGGGAGGTGCCCTGCGCCGTCGTGGGCTCCCGCGTGAGGGTGGAAATAGTCGACGGGGTGCGGTGCCTCGTGGGGATCCTCTCCTGCGTGGACAAGGAGCTCAACCTCGCCCTGTGCGACGCCTACGAGCACAGGCTCATCCAGCTGCCTCGTGCCAAAAAGCCCACTCTTGCGGACACCCCAGCCGCCACGACGACAACAAGTTCAGCAACAGAACCTATTAATACCACAGCCCAGGCACCCGAGGCTGTCACAACAACCATACCAACAACAGCAACAACAACAACAACAACCACCCCTTGCGAGTTTGACACCAAGGAAGAGGTAGTTTATGTGGCCAGCGTGGTCATATCATACAAAAACTGGACCAAGATCTGCATGCTAAAGCCAAGGGTCAACCCCCCATCAACACCTCCCACAACTGAAATACCCAACACCACCGCAGACGCCACATCCCCAGCAGTCCCACAATCGCAACCCCCCACAGAACCCACAAAACCCCACGAAACAACCACTGCGGATTCGCAACCTCAGCCCCAGCCCCAGGACCCACCCCAGCCCACAGTCGACACCCACTAAAAGCCATCACTTTTTTTTGATCAACCTGATCTTCGGTGCACCCTTTGTTTCAAACCCGAGACGTTGCGAACGCCGGGGCAAATTTCAACAAAAACCAAAACGAAGATGACGCCAGTGATGATGGTGACTGTGCTTGTCGCAATTACGGCAACTGCGACAGTGGCCACGGGCGCGGAGGCTTTCGAACGTAGTCGTGGTTCTGGGCCATTGGCGTATACGTCGCGAAACTGCACATTCCAACAAGAAGTCGATGTGCTGTGCACGTTGCACAAGGAGTACCCGTTCTTGTGGGACGAAGATCCTTGCAACTTCACGATGCCATGCCAGACGCCTTTGTTGGGTGTTACCTGTTATACTGATGAAACTAAGGGTCACGTGCAATCACTGTATGCTTATACTTCGTGGCAGATGCTGTTTTGTGCTTATTTTTATGTTACTGTTAAACTTCTCATTCCATTTATGTCATCTCACTGCTTGATATTTCCCTCCTTCAAATATATCTCTTGTTTTAGATCTCTCACTGAGAGCAATTTGGGTGGCTCATTTCCAGAGTGTGTTACTGGGCTCTGCTATCTACATGTATTGTACGTTTCCTTCAACTGAATGTTTTTAAAAACCAAACCCAAACAAGGGATCTTGCAGATACTAAATTGCATGGAACTATTCCCGAGATGGTCGGGAACTTAACTCAACTTCTTCAACTGTTGTCTTCTGTTCTTTGCACTTTTCCCCTGACACTTGACAGATGTCTCCAATCCAATCTTTTCACTGGGTCAATTCCTTCCTCCATTGGAAATATGGGCAACCTTCAGTATTTGTATGAAAATCATCCATCATTCATGTGGTTTGATTATACTTCCTTCCAGAGATGTTCACAGTAATGACATAACTGGTGTTATTCCCAGTACCATTTCTGGTTTGACTAGTCTCCGTTACTTGTAATACCTTTGCTTTTGTTGTGGTTGTCTCAAGTTTTTAATCACCCAGGGATGTGTCATTCAATGACTTCAATGGCTCGTTTCCTGACACAATGGAAAGTTTAACTCAACTTCAGTACCTGTATGTAAGTTCTACTAATATCCAAAATGTAACCAAGAAAGAGATTTTTCCTACAATGAACTCTCAGGGGAGATTACTGAGCACTTTTGCAAGATGGTAGCCATGCAGTGTTTGTACATCCCACACTTGATTGTTGTGCACTCTAATTGTGTCAAGGTTTGCCTCGTACAATGATCTTTCAGGTTCTTTACCGTCATCCCTTGGCAATATGAAATCTCTTGTTCTTCTGTAAGCTGAAACTGAGGTGGAAGAAACTTTTCAGCTGATTTCTTTATTCTCAGAAAACTTGATAATAATGGCTTGAGTGGACAAATCCCCAGTTCCATAGGAAATTTTTTAAGTCTACAGTACCTGTATGATCGTGAAAACTCATAGCAAGCTGATACATGAACAATAGGGGAATCTCACATAATTCTTTCACTGGAAGTATTCCTTCCTCGTTGGGAAATGTGACAAACCTTCAAATTTTGTAATGAACCTATCCCCACTTCTCCAATTGATTCTTAATAGGGATATGTCATACAACTCTCTCGAAGGAGACCTTCCAGATACATTGTTGCAACTCAAAGAACTGTATTACCTGTAATAACCTTTCCCATTTATACTTTGTATTTCTTTTTTTTTTTTTTTTTTTTTGTAAAGTTTCTTTAGAGATATTTCTTCGAATTTTCTCAACAGTACACTCACATACTTCGATACCTACCTTCAGACTCTTGGCTTTTGGTATGTCTGAAAAGCAATTCTTCCTTCCTCACACTTTTTCTTTAGTAACTTGTCAACTAATTGCATTTCTTGTGAGTCACCTCATTCCTGCTACTGTAATTCGTCACTGAGTTCATCCATGTGTACATGCATTGAGGCAGAGCAAGGATGCTATATCGAGGACTCTTGTTATGTCAATGGTCATATTGTTAATACTGGGGGATGTAAACAGACATGTAACACTTCTTTGGAGCTATTTACCTGGATACCTGCTTCCTGCCCTAGTGTCAGTGAAGGTTTACTCTTGCCGTGTGAAATTGTCTCTCACCGCTTCCAAGATTCGGGATTATCATCAAAGACAATAGGTCTTGTGTCATTCTGCATCGTTTCCATCGTAATAACATCCTGTGTACTCACATGTGTTGTTGTTTACAGTAGGTGTGTTTGATCTCTTTTAGATTTCCTTTGTGGCTCTCATGGATCTTCTAACGGAAACTTCAAAAGGAAATCAAAAAAAGAGGAAGCAAAGACTCTTCTCCCAAAAAAGAGCCTTGCCGATTTAAGTGTTAGTTGGTGTGAATTTTGATCTATTCCTCCCCTCACTCTTTCCACAACTCAACACTACACTGAAATATTTATCCCAAAATCTCGCTACTAATCTCCAAAAGTAATACCCCAGAAGAGTTTCCTCTTAAGCTCTCCCAGACTGTTGTTGATTTGGGTGAAAGGGCTCCAGTTGGCATTGAAGTGACCCAGGCAATAACAATTACAAATCCAGCAAAGACGGCAATCAAAGTCAAAATCGTCCCACCTCAATGCAATAAAATCGTGTTGGTCATTCAACCTGCTAGCAAGACTATCAGATCAGTGCGCATTTACACCATAGGAATATAGTTACTAACCTACCTTGGAAGGGAGGGAAACTTGAGGTACTACTAAAAATTAAGATCCTGTGCACCACTACAATTGATGCTGATGCCCACATTTTCGCAGAAAAATGTATCTTCCACTTTCTTTCCACTTGTACTAACTGTAATTAGCTGGAGAAACATTGGTTATTTTTTTTTACTATTTCTTTTGTTCGGGGTTGGAGAGGGAACCTGAGAATGAAATTGATGCACTTTAGGGTATTCTTCCTCTAAGGATACAAGCAGTGGCGGAAATGTCAACTTCCATTGATATGGACCATATCTTGGTACTTGTTTTACTCATAGAAGTAATTTTAACTTTGGCATTAGTTAGATCCGTTACCAATTGGCGAGGGTGGATATGGTGATTTCCCTCCATCATTCCATCCATCAAACCTAATCTTGTTTAATATTAGGGGTGGTTTACAGAGGAAAATGGTTTGTGTTATTATTACAATGTCTAATTATGCCAAACCTGTTTTAGGGAAGAACAAGATGTGGCAGTGAAAATTTTGAAGGTTTTTTCCCACCCCTTACTTCTGCTTTCTAAGGAAATCCTTAGAATCAAGAAGGACACAGTATTTTTCCTGAATTTGAAAAGGAAGTCAAAGCCATGGAAATGTTGCGTTGTCCACAGGTTCTACATTCACTCATGCATCGATACTAAACTTATTTTAGATTGTCCATTTCGTTGGCGCTGTACGAATTCCCGGCAGCCTTGCTATTGTCACTGTATGAGCCACTCTCCTTAATCCACTTAAATTTTAATAGGAATTTTCTTGTCTTGGGAGTTTGCGCTCCTGTATGAAGGTTTACAACGATAAAATTGGGATAAAGACTTATTATTAAAGAAATACAAAATGGCTATGGCATTGAAAATGAAGTGTCTTCTTGATTGTGCAAGAGGTTAGCAGTAAATCCTTGATTATTTGCTAAAAACTTTAAGGTATGGTATTCCTGCACAAATCCCATGTGCTCCATAGGGATATCAAGACTGACAACCTCCTGGTATCTCCCTTACTCCAGACTTATCTAAGAAACGAAGATGTTCTCAATGGACGAAAATCAAGATGTTAACTGCAAGATCACTGGTATAATAAATCTGAGCACAAGTCCCTTAAATAATGCTGTCAGATTTTGGTTATGCAAGAGAAGTTGTCCGAGATAGAACAACTCAGTGTTATAGCACGGTACTTCAACTTATATTCTTTGGTGGTACAAACCATCACAAAGGTAGGAACACCTATTTATATGGCGCCGGTAAGTACCACTTCCCATTCCAAATGATTAGTAACCAGAACGTAGGAACTTCTGTTGAATGGCAAATACAATGTAGTGCTTTCTTTTTAGATTGTTATTGACCTCTTTCTTTTCTTCTAACTTTTTGAATTAGAAAAGTGCCGATGTCTTCAGGTTGACCATTTCTATTTCTCTCCTTTTTAATCATTTTTACAGTTTTGGAGTTCTTGGTTATGAACTACTGACTGAAAAAGAGCCGTATGCTCACTTACCAACTATATGGCGTATCTTCCTCTTGTTTGTGTTCTCAGCCAACGTTTTACAGGGATTATCCAGTTTGTCATTGATGGACATGTAATTACTTCTCTCTGGCAACTTCTTTTAAACTTGAATTCAGAGACTATCACTGGATGGTATTCCGGCACCTTTGCAAGAACTTGTTGGAAGATGTTGGGCACAGGATTCGAGATCACGCCCAAGTACATACCCATCTTGTGTTTCTTCCCTGACAAAAACTTCAGCTTTTTTGGATGTTTGTACCATACTCGAGAATTTAATTCAAGAAGGAAAAATGTAATTTTAATTGTCTTTTGAAAATAGAAACACAAACAAACGCATTACAACACTCAAGTCTTTTGGGTTTTTATTTGTTGCTGTTGCATAGCCACGCGAATTGCTCTGTCATAGAAGTTGGATCCATTAACTAGTTTTTAAATAAAAAGGACAAACCTTATCCTTTTGAAGACCACTTCCAGATCCTTTTTCATGTTGTTTACCATCTTTGTGTGTTTTTCTATTGCTGGTCCCAATTCCGCAAACTTGGCGGCACACTCTTCATTGAATTTGTTGATGGTCTCAGTAGTTTTGTGAGCCTTTGCGATTCTGCCATAAGGTAATTCTAGTTAAGTCAACTACAAGGAAAAAACGGTACTTACATGTCCTTCTGTGTGTTGATGAGAGGGTCCAGTGGCTCACCAGCAATCATTTTGACCACACACGCAGATACTTGTCGTGAGGCTGGGTGGTCCACTTGAATTTGAGAAATTGTTGGTGTGTCTACAGCTGCCTGCTTGGGTTGTTGGGATGTATCAGGTTGTGGCTCAGGCTTTACTGGAGTTACAGTGGGTTCCTGGTTTGTGGCAATTAAAGATTTAGTTTTGCATAGGAGAAAACACGGGGTATATCAAAGCATATTATCTATTAGTTTATGTTTCTGTTCTAGCCATTATAGAATAGACACGGTTTTTGTTAAGTTTGTGTTGTACCACCAACCAGGTGCTTTTCAGCCTGATGTGTGTCCTGTTGCACACCACTAACACCAGTGCCAGTCTCAGGGCTCTTATTTGCAGCAGTGCAACTGGCGATTACGTCAGATTTTGCCAGCAACTGCTCTGCAGGAGGAGCAGCAGTTGCTCTGACGTCAATGTCAATGACAGAAGCCTGCACCCACGTCTCCTGCTGTTCCTCGTTTGTTGTCGCCACTTTCTCTTTGGGAACTAGTTGGGCCGCCTGCGACGAGGCACTTTCCGGATCCGGAATCGACGATGTGCCTCGAGGCTGGGACATGAGCAGGGTCTGGTCGACGGCCTCGACCGCGTCCTCGATGTCGACGGCCTCGAGGGCGGCGTCGATCACCGCCGCGTCGGCCGCCTCGTCCGCAGCCGCGATGGTCTTGGCGGAGATGTGGGGGGAGCCCGAGGGCACGGGGGGCTCCGCAGTTGCATTCCTGGAATCGGTGGGATCGGCACTAGGCGCGGTCGTTGTCGCAGCAGCTGACGACGACGACGATGACGACGTGTCCTCTGTGTTGTTGGGGGACGGCGTTGTTGGGATTGTGGTCTGCGGCGGCGTCTCGGACGTTGCGGCGTCTGTTTCCGGCGGTGGTTGTGACGATGTCGAGGGTGCTGACGGCGTTGGTGAGGGTTGTTGGTCTGGGGCAGTTGTTTCGGGCTCGGGGTGCTTTGTTTCCTCAGTGATCTCAGTTGGTGTTTGTGGAGGGGCAGATTCGGTAGTAGTAGAAGTCGTCGACACCTCCTGGGCGTCGCGGCTTTCGCTTTCGGCTACTTCGTCCGGCGCACCATCAGCCATTGAACTGGTTTTGTTTTTTCTCGGATCAGTTCCCATCAGGCAGAACACAAAACAAAAAAAAAAACCGAAAAATGGACGAGATACGACGGCTTGGGTACATGTTGACGCCTAACTTGGACTTGCGCCAACAAAACGGTGTGTCTAGTGTCTATAAAACCTGCCCCAATGGTGTTATGGGAATAACGTTTCGAATTTGTCGACTGGGC
The DNA here is from genome assembly GCA_020536535.1 of Pelomyxa schiedti. Classification (NCBI taxonomy): domain Eukaryota; phylum Evosea; order Pelobiontida; family Pelomyxidae; genus Pelomyxa; species Pelomyxa schiedti. Next base: position 26,704 of record JAHLWZ010000834.1, read on the forward strand.
AACAGGGGGCCAGTACCAGTGGGTCAGTCAACCTGCTTACGAAGAATTGGTATGTGTCCGACAGTTTTGAACTTTTTGAGTGAACCAAGAATTCCACAGGGGCGAGCTGTATTGGTACACGTGCAACACTTATTGGAAAGTGAGCACCATATGTCACCTATGAGGATTCCCCTCGATGCAAAACCATATGAGCCAACCGCACTTATCTTTGTGGGCAATGGATACCGAAATGCAGAGAGACTCTTGATTCTGGTTGCGAACCCGGAAGATAGGATTGGGTATCTTCATTTTCTTCCAGTGCATCTGGCTCTAATTGCTTGAACTCGAAGACCTGGCCAGTGGTGCCGTGCTGTGTGTATAAACGATGGATTGAAAAACGGTTCCGTTCTGGAATATGTCAAAAGAGGAAATGAACTGGGATTTGGTATTTTACTTTTTTGGTAAATCCTTGACTGCTGATTTATTTTGCAAAGCCTCTATTGTGCTCAATACAGTTGATCATGTGAGAGGCAGCGCCAACCCCGAGTACAAATTTCTGCACTCCCATCCACTCTCATCATTTACAGAGAGCACATGCAATACGTTTGGGACAACGTCATCGATAACTGTAGGGCCTCACAAATTGCAATCGTAGCAAACAAGAAAGGTGGTGATGCTGTTATGAACCTCATCAAGAGATCACGTGAGCATGCTTTTTTCCTTATTGTTGAACTCAGGGAGTTGTGTTGATGACAGCCGGGATTCTACAACGCTTTTTGTGCCTTGCCCTTGTTGACTGCGAGTTTTCTTTCTATGGTTATCCACCGGCACTGCGCAAGCAAGTTGTCTCGATATCGAGGAATTGGTTACGCTCACGTGACCCATTGGATGCCCCCATACTGGGAAAATCCAGTACTGGTACTATTATTGTATTTCTCCACTTGTATCTTCTCAACAGAACAGATATGATTTATTGTGTATCGTCTGGAACCGACAAAAATGACCGTGGCATTGGCTATGCCAGAGCTAGTGTAATGGGATACATACAGTCTTCAATAAAAGTACCGAATCAAAAATCCAAAAAAAGGGATTACGGCAACCAACAACTGTAGCCCATTGAATCCTCAGTGAGAACACACATAGTGGAGCGCAACAACGCAAAATGGCGTGTGTGCACGACTTCCACCACTTTGGAAGGTTTGTGTGAGAGCATCAGGGGTGTTTTATGTCTTCCCGCCGCCCTAACACCCGGCCACCTGGAGTACTGGTCCGAAGTCCTCAGGGATTGGATTGTACCAAAGGTTATAATTCTTCTGCATCCGAGATGCCATTGTAACTCTGTTTAGGTTCTTTCTGAAATTCCTCTGGGAAGTGCAATGCGAATCCGAGACCACCGTCCGTTTGAATCCCCTTCCAAACAACCATAATAAAGTAAGTAATTTTCTTGCACAGCTGTTGAGATTCCAGCCACGCCTTTGGTTGCATCCGCACCCCTAAACTCCAGTGCTGCCCTCAGGACAGCAGCAGCGACAACAACAACTCCAACACCAATCGCCGCATCAACTCCTCCCCCTTCAACAACTTCAACAGCAACAACACCTTCCGAAAATCCCGAAGACAATCTCTGTTGCATATGCATGATTGGCTCCAAGGTAACTAATTAAGTCCTACTACAACAAACAACAAACACTCAACACAGGAAGCAGTGATCATTCCATGTGGGCACGTTGCGACGTGCTTGCCGTGTGCCCAGCAGCTGGTGTCATCAAAGCACACCTGCCCAATTTGCCGCTCTGCAATTGTATCTGCTGTGAAACTCTATAAAGTTTAATAACAAAGCCACATAGCCACATTCCCATTCATCATTAAGAAAGAGGAGATTGAAAACTTCCTCTTTCTTTTTCCTGTCACTGTGCTGTGGCGCAGTCGAGGGAGCAAATTGTATGGGTGGTGTTTTTGTTTGAGGTTGTTTATGTCTATTGAGGGTAATGGTGATGATGAATCATCAGATAGACTAGAATGTAGATAGAACCATCCTTGGGATTTGGTTGTTTATCTGTGAAGAGGGCACTTGCTGTCGTTGTCGCTACTGTTGTTTGGGGTGTTTGCGTTGCACATGGGGAAGAATGGTGACTCTGTAACTGGGTAATGCCCAGTTACCCAGCATCTGTGAGTGTTGCTGTATTAATCGGCATGGTGCTAGTGGCCTGAACTGAATGTTCGACCAATGACCGCAGCTACTGGGCCAGCCAAGCAATTTGATTTGGCGTCAATCTGTTAGCTGCTAGCTGCCCAAGCAAAACACCAGGATTGATCCTTTGATTCAAGAACAGGTCGATTGTCGCTAGGCCAGGGGTTAGTGACCAAAAACCCAGCTAGGTTTAGCTGGCGTAGCACTGCTGTCAAAGCCATTGCATCGGGGTTGATTTCCTTTCATTGGAAAGGCCTGATTAATTAACGTTTCCCGAGGGTGGTGGGACGTTGGAGCGGCGAGCCGAGTCGCCCCGGCACGTGATGCACCCCTGGGCACGTCACCTCCTCGTCGCCTTACCATCTTGTTTTGTTGTCCTAAGTGGGTATATAAAAAAAAAAAAGCCACGTTTGCACGTCCGTTCCCGTTCCCTTTTTTTTTTTCTGTTTCTTGTGTCGCGGATCGAATTTTGTCCCGGATCTGTGTCATAAGGGGCGGCACCTCTCACACAGAGATCTTGCCTGGCCCCTTTGTCGTCTGTACCGCCGTTACCAACACACCGTGCCCCTTTGACCTGACTTTGGAAACCCTCAGTTGCGCCAAAATTTGGGAAATTTCGCCACGTTGTGTGTCTTTATCCTTCCATTTCTTCAAAACAAATCATAAAAATAAAAAAACCCAGCGGACCAACTCTACCGCAAGCATCTTTGTAGTCATCTTCGTAGTCGTGCAACGCACGCAAGGTATTACAATTCATTTTACATCGAGACGCTTTGCTTCTACACCTACGTATCGTTTAAGCACTAATTTACCACAAAATCACCTTACTTTACCTCCACGCCTAATATTGATTTGCAGAGAGGATGGTCTCTGTAGAAATTCCTCTGAGCAGTATAAATTTCCTTCCTACTATTAATCTTTTTTACCTTGCACAGTGTATCATATCACATTTATTAACAACTACAACAAAATCTCCAAGGGTGGTTTCATTGCTGCAAAAGGTAAAAGGTAGGTCTCAAAACACACCCCTTGGTGCCGATTGGCGCCAAGGGAACAAGGGAAAACTCCCCTGTCTTTGTAATTTTCAACGGACCGGAATGCTTTTATTTTCTCTTTCCAAAAGTTTGTAGTTTTTTGGTGCTGGAAACGAAAGTTGCGGACGAGTTCCCACTTGGGGTAAAGAACATTTTATGGTAACACTTTATTGGAAAATGTGAAAGGCGGTTCTGTGGTGTGAAGGGATTTCTTGATGAGGTACCCTGTGAAGTGTTGGTTATCTGGTGTGATGCGATATACATGGAGGTTCAACACTCCAGCAATTGCAGACTTCGAGGCCAGGTACTGAAACGTCCAGTTGCTTGTGTGATAAAGTCAAAAAGTCATCTACAAGATACAAAAGAACCTGTGGCCACCCTGTTGATAGTAATAAGAAGATAATAATTGCAGCCGAGGTTTCAAAGCGGTCTCACCTGAGTTGAAAATGCCATCTTTTCATCGAGAAGATTGAAGCCAGAAACAGTCCATTCTTGCCCTAAATGTGACATAACATGTCTTGTACTGAGGGTTTGAGTGACAGGATCTTCTTTAACAAAAATGGAAGATAGAAAGTGCACGTCGGCCCATAATTCGTCGTAGACCTGATGAGACAGAACAGAGTGAGCAATTAGAGGAGCGGTTATATTTATCTCCTTTACCCCATTCCAAGCAGATAAGGACACTTCATTTCGCCACATCGATGGAAAGAATAGAGACCAAGATATGGCGGAGGCTTGTCGTTTTGCTTCGTGATACGACGCGGCAAACCAGTGCTTGCTGTGATGTCGCCAAATTTTTTCATTTCTCCAAACAACCCTCATGAAACCGTAAGTTGAGATTCGAAGGTAACGTAGGTACGTACCTGTGGAGAAACGTCGAGACCATTGACATTCTGCAACAATCAACGGGGCTCAAGATCTTCAAGATAATCTCCCACACCTCCGACGTCAACTCTTCGGCAGAGCACATTTCTTTCTTCCTTGTTTTTTTTGGTCGAATGTCTCTTAGATCTTAGACAGGCACGCGCTCGTTCGTGTTTCCAAAATTCAAGCGTGAGAAAAATGTGTCAGGGTTACGACAGCATTTTGACAGGTGATAATTAAGAGCCGGGCAATGCTGTCAATTTCGTATTTGACAAGTGGCGGACAGTGTTTCGGTTGGAATATCGGCACAAAAAACCAAGAAATCAAGTATGGATTCAACAACCAGAGGATTGGAGGCCAGAGCGTTACAGCTGAGGATCGACAGCATCAGGTGCACATCGAAGGCGAGATCAGGTCACCCGTCATCTTGTTTGTCTGCGGCAGATCTCGTTTCTACGTTGTTCTTCCACGTAGTCAAGGTGTGGTTTCACCTTGGAGGAAATTCGTTGTCACCAGGCCTCAAACAGATCGATCTGAAGAACCCTAATGCTGTGAACAATGACCACTTTGTGTTGTCCAAGGGTCACGCGGCACCCATCCTCTACGCGGTGAGTAATTTGTTTTGATTAAATCTCGTAACGGTGTGAAGGTATTCAAGCAGTTAGGGGTGATATGCGACAACGAACTTCTCAAATTGCGTAAATTTGGTTCTCGTCTTGTATGCTCTCGCATTGTGGTTTTTATGTTTGACAAAAAACCACAGGAGGGTCACCCCACTCCAAGGTTTCCTTTTGTTCATGCTGCAACGGGTTCACTGGGCCAAGGGTTGGGGATTGGCAGTGGAATTGCACTTGGGAAAAAGTTGCTGAAGGCACAGTACCCCACACAGGGTTTTTAACATAACAACGTGTGCAGGTTCCCTCACGTGTGTATGTACTCATGGGAGATGGAGAGTACGCAGAGGGTTCTGTTTGGGAGGCAGCTGGCATTGCTGCGGCTAGAAACCTTGACAACATAACCTTGATCGTGGATGCAAATAAATTTGGGCAATCAGGTCCTTCAGTATGCTATTACAAGCCCTGCTACTGTTGACAAGTGCACAGCTTCATCAACATGATCTCACAGCAATAGCGGGCAAGTTTTCTGCTTTTGGGTGGCACACAATATGCATCGATGGCCACAACTTCAGAGAAATTCTACGTGCATTTGAAGAAGCACTGCAACAAAAGGTTGTAAGACAAATTTTGTACCTACGCAAACCCTCATGCCTGGGACAGGGGAAGCCTTCCGTGATCATTGCAAAAACTGTGAAAGGATACCCTTTCAAAGAGCAGCAACATGGAAAGCCATACCCTGCGAGTGAAGTTGATGTGTTAGTTGAGCAGTTGAAAGAGCAGTAATCACTCAGTTGTGTAATAAATGATGACTCTTCTTCTACAGGTACATAAGTGCTGAAGCAGTCACACTATCCCCTACATTCCACATGGCTGCTGCACTCCCTGAATCGGTTTCCCTTGATCGAAGCCCCTCAATTAAGGTCAACTTGGGGACCAGTTCTTTGAAAGACGAGTTCCTTCCCAATAAGGTAAGTCTTGCTATTCCTTTGTCGTTCACTACTTAACCATTTGGTAAGGTAATATCAACCAGAAAAGCTTTTGGTCTAGCGCTTTCTGCTCTGGCTGCAGCGTCACCTCAAGTGATCGCCTTGGATGCTGATGTAAAAAACTCTACCTACGTAGAGATAGTTGAGAAGGTAAGGCAGTTCCAAGTCATTTCTGAATGGCTCACGTGACCGCCAAGGCTCACAGCAACCAAGTTGTTGAATGCTATATCGCTGAACAAAATATGGTTTCTATGGCAATTGGTTTGAGCATCGTGGGATTTATACCCTTTGCTGCTACTTTTGGTTGCTTTTTGACAAGAGCGTTTGATCAAGTGTGTCACACTTTTTTCCCAAATTTTCATAACACAAGCAATTAGATAAGGATGGCTGGTGTAGGATCCAACCCCATAAGAATTGCAGGTTCTCATTGTGGTGTATCGATCGGGGAGGATGGACCTTCTCAGGTACGGTACAAAAGTTTGTGTGTTACACCCGATAACAAAATAAGATGGCTCTGGAAGATATATCAATGTTCAGATCGATACCAAACAGTGTTGTTGTGTACCCGGCTGACGGTGTTGCGGCGTTCAAGTTGACCGAGTGCATTGCAAATAATCATGATGGTGTATCCTATATCCGCTTAAGCAGACAAGATTCGTACGTACTTTCTCCGAGATTTATTCTCGGGAATCAACAATCCCGCAGTACAATCATATATTCCACGGAGGACGAATTTCATATAGGAGGAAGCAAGATTATTCGTTCCTCTGAAGCTGACCAGTGCTGCATCATTGCGTGTGGAATTACACTTTTCGAGGCTCTAAAAGCAGGTGTGCAAGTGAATTCCCGTGGATAAATGAAGTCTTACAACGCCTCAGCGGAATTACTGAGTTCAACAAACATCAATTGTTGTGTGATTGACGCTTATAGTGTGAAGCCCCTCGACGAGGCTACCATACTGGCAACTGCCAGCAGGTGCAAGCGATTGGTCACTGTTGAGGATCACTATGAAGCAGGTGGACTTGGAGAAGCAATATCCACACTACTAAGCAATAAGTGTGAGACGAAGGTTCAAGTACAAACACTCTGTGTGCGCTCAGTTCCGTCATCCGGCTCTCCAGAAGAATTGCGCAGCTGGGCTCGTATAGACAGCCGCAGCATTGCGGCGAGTGTCCTCGCCCTTATTCGATAGGAACTGCCGCCTTCCACGTTCCAAAGAAGATTATGGTATTCACCACATTCAATGAAGAAGATTATGGTATGCTAGTGCAAAAAAAAAACTTCATTTTATTTCCTGTGGCTACATTGGCAAAAAGGAAGTGGTTTTGTTAGTTAAGGCTTGATGACCGTGAAAGGAATATCCAGGGATTGGTTGATGTTGGTGGTGATGTCTACTACTGAAAGGCACATGACAAATTTGCCGGCTTTGGTAAGTTTGAGAGGGCACGTGAATTCGAGTGCCGGTGATGCTGTGGGTGTCTCTATCTTCGCATCAATCTTGGCAGTGTTGGGTGTTCTAAGTGCCAGCTTTTGTTTGATTGGGTGTAAGTTCATCGAGTTTTCATAACATTGTAGAAAAAACCTGATTGGTTTCAACGTCACGTATGTTGTAATCCAATTCTGAAGAAAGAATTAGAAAGATAATACCAGATGAGTTACTTACTAGCAACAACACGCCTGCCACTTGGAGTTAAACCCTCACATACGATTTTCATATACCTGGATTCTCCCTTCCACCCAGCTGTTTGGAAAGTTAAAAGAAAGAAACCCTTGGAGGTTGTGTATACAAAGAGAGACTGAAGAAGTGCATGCACTGTCAGAATAGAAAGATAGCTTGGCTATCACTATCTGGGTTGGCCTCTCGTATTTAAAGTTCCTTTTAGGTAATCAAACTCTCATGTTATTTTGTGAGAAGGAGGAACCGTGAAAATGACGCAGTTTGTCCTGTTCTGTGGTCCATAACAGAATACTCCACTGCGTACCTGTGAAAATGTGATTTTATTGATTTTGTGTAAATATGAGGAAGTACATTCCAAAGGCAAGTTTTTTCTTTGCCAAAGAGAGATTGAAGAATCCTGAGAAGAGGTTATTAACAGAAGGAAAGGAGGACTATGTAGAGTATACCAGAGAGTTCGTCACCCCCTAAAAATAGAGTTGGAGTGGAGGGGTACGCATTTTGATCCAGTACTTTGTGAGTAACAGAATCCGTAATGCGGATGGTAGAGGTTACACGAGTTTTGTTGCGGGAATCAACTTTGAGCCCACAGATAGAAAAACGGTAAACTATCTTGGGGAACCATTGAGAAAAGAAGACATCGTAACAAAACTAAGACCTGGGAGTGTGGATAATAGGCGGTGATTGGGGTTTCTGCAGCAGGTCCATAAGGGCCAGCATAACAGCATTCAATATCTACGAAAATCTTTGTAAGCCCAACAGTTTGCGAAATAAAACTGCCACACCCGCAATTTTGAGGGGTCCACCGCCCGTAGAGTCGACTATGCAAAAGTTGAATGGATCCCAAAGTTAGCCAAACATAGCGACACAAGGATTTTCATTAATGAATCATAAGCAAAAGCTACGCACCGACATCAGGCTCCACAATTGACAGCTCAATCTTTCCCAAGGCCGAGCTCGTGCCCCCCTCGTTCCACGCGTCGTCGTCCGCGTCGGCGTCGTCGTCGGCCAGCAGCCTGTACTTCTCCTCGGACGACCCGTGCTCCTTGGTGATCGCGGGCTTGGAGTGCAGCCTGGGCGACGACGTGGGGCTCGCGGTCGCCGCGGATGCGGCCGAGGACGACGAGGAGGAGGAGGACGACGGCGAGGCGCAGCCCGACCCGGAGGGGGAGCTCGGCGTGCCACCCCCGGTCGTGGCGGCGTTGCCGCCCATGTGCTGCTGCACCACGGTGTCGAAGGGCAGCCACAGGCCCCCCTGCCTCTCGGGCACCGAGCGCGGCGAGTTGTGCGGCGACGTGGAGTGGGGCGACGTGGGCGCCGTGGGGATGAGGAAGGTGTGGCCGCCGCCGTTGGGCGGGATCGGAATCGCCTGCGTGGGCGACGGGGCCTGCTGCGTGCGTGAGACCGTGGGCGAGGACGGCGTCGAGGAGCAGGAGGAGGCGGAGGAACGTGAGGTCTCGACGGTTATGTTGGCCCGTGGGCTGTCCCTGTCCGAGGACGAGGTAAATCTCGAGAAGAACGAGGACGAGGAACTACGGCTCCTGGGTCTGTTGGTGTTGCTTGGTGGCGGCAATAACGACATCCCCTCGTATCTTGATTAAATTGGTTGGTGTTGTGATTTCTGGCGGGTTTTTTGGAGCTTTTCGCTTTTTCGCGAAGAGAAAAAGCCGAAAGGAAAATGGGGTGATCAAAACAACAGAAAGCGAAGTGGTGAAGGTAGAGTGAAGGATAGTCTTAAAAACATCATTTCAGAAGACTGGAAAAATCTTCTAGGATTTCTCTTTCTTCTCTGCTGGCTTCGCGGCCTTCTCTTTCTTGGGTGCCTTCTCCTTCTTTGGTGCCTTGGCTGCCTTCTCAGCTGGCTTGGCGGCCTTTTCCTTCTTGGGTGCCTTTGCGGCCTTCTCTGTTTTCTTTCCTGCTTTCTCTGGTTTGGCTGCCTCTGGTTTTTTCTCTGCGGGTTTCTCAGCGGGTGTTGGTGCTGCTGGGGTTTCTTCGGCTTTGGCGTCCTCGGCACCCTCCATTGTGCGGAGGATATCTGAGTCTCCGGGGTCAATGATGCTCATTACACCGACCTTGTAGAGTCGCCCACAGGCAGTTCCGAGATCGATGTTGGTGCCCTGTGCAAAGTTAGGGGCTGGTACATAAATTGGCAGGGTGGCACATTGTAGTGATGGACAGTAGTTCCGGAAAGAAGAGAGTAGTACTCAATTTGTGATTTGACAAGAGTGGGGCAATTGTTGCTGATGATTACGAGCTTAGCTATTACAAAAAATGAGTGCCGTGGAAAAAGCAAACTGAACACAAGAAAACAGGCACAACACAAAAACCGTAACGATACACTTTCGCAACCACACGGAAAAAAAACAAAAAAAAACCCGTAAAAAAACGAGGAAACAAGATCCAACCAAAAAGACATCACAGGGATAATAGCGTACCGCTGTCGTGTCTCAAATTTTTCAGGGTTTGGTTGGTCCCCAACGTGTACTTGCCGCTCTTCATCACAAGGGCCAATCGCGTGTTGATGTTTTCCGCATTCTTCTTCACCTTCTTGGCTGCTGGCATTTTTGTGTTATTTTACGTCGTTGGCGACGGGGCGGTGACGATGGAGACCGGGGCTTAATGACAAAGATATTCGGAAAAAAATAAAAAAAAAAAAAGGACCCATCAAATCAACTGCGGCAGTTCCTTACGTAGAAATGCCAACTGCAACATTCTATCCGACATTTCTAACCAAACCTTTTTCCCAGTAGATACGAGATGTGCGGGTGAAGTCATTCGTCGACACTCATTTTTTCACGAAATAAATAAATACCCAGCAAACAAGATGCATTGTGCCACGCAAGCGGAGACTTATGGTGTTTCCATCACATTTGGGGCGTTGTCGGCCTTAGCTTGCATCGTTGTTTTCGTGACTTATTTCATGTTCCCGGTGGGTTCTTTCTTATTATGTATTAAATTTATTGGCCCATCTCTCACGGTCCTGTTTTTATTTTCGCCAGGAAACGCGAACTAAGGCAAGGTTTCTTGTTTTGATGCTTTCTATTTGCGATTTTGGCCAGGTAACTTTTTTTACTTTCCTCCGTCCACACCAATTTCAACCAAGAAAATTTCGTTTTAGCAACTTCTTGCAATCCTTCACATAGGCTATTTTCTTTTGTATTGCAGGTGACTTTGAAGGCACGGGGTGCAGAATTCTTGGAGCACTTGGTTCTTCACTTGTGTTACTTTTTGCAACAAATAACTAGCATTAGGATTGTTTTTCGCAAATTGCACCTTCATATGGACCGTAATACCAAACATTCTTTGTTGGTATTGAGTCTCACATGACACAGGCTTGCATTTCTGTTTTTGTATTCGTCAGCATACGTACCACGGAAAAACGTCTGAACGACAATTCTGTGGCAAAAATTAATCGGAGTAAGTTCATTGTGTTGTCAGAAGTGCTAGGATGGGGCGTCCCAGCAATACTCAGCTTAACAGTTCTCTTTGCTGGTAAGACTGAAACTGATCCCGAGGGATTTTGGTGCTTTATAAAGTAGTTTGTAACTTCTTCTTTTTTTTTTACTTACTTCTGCAGTTCGGAATTTTTTCTTTGGCGCCTGTTCAGCCTTATTGTCCCATTACTTGTTTGTTGGGCAATCACTGTAGTTATGTACTCATTGGCCAATATTTATGTTGTCCGCGTTAAAAGGTTACTCAAGTTGCAGCAGGTTACTCACTACAGTTGCCGGGGAATCTATCTAAGAGTTTTACAATAGGTGAAGCACGGAGCGGAGCTCAAAAAAGTTCACAACCAAAAAACTTGGGCTTGGCAGCTGCGACTTCTTTTGATTCCCATAGTTTTCTTCATTTTGCGTATCTGGGATGTTATTTATCGCTTGTGGGAAATCATTTGTGAGATCACTGGGGATGATGTGCCAACCTTCTTCTGCACACCAGTTTATGTTGCACTTGTCATTATTGGCGATGCCTCTCAAGGCTTGGTCAATTGCATTATCTTTGTGCTACTTGAACCCGAGGTTCGAGTAAAGTGGCTGCACTTTTTCCGAAGTATCAAAAGCTCAGGTGCCTCAACCTCATCACACAGACAGTCAACTATCATTGAACTGCAAGCACCACTAATACCCGATTTGCACGAGTCTGACGGCGTCATGATGCAACAGGACGCTTGACACTTATTGTATATACTTCCCATACAATGTGTACACAGACTACAGATAGCATCTACCAGCAGAAAAATAAATTGCCTTTATTTTTTTACTGTTGTTTTTCCTCAGGTTCGTCTCGCTGTTGCTCCAAAGGTCATTCCCGGAAGTTGAAATGACGCAGGCGAGTACGACATACCTACGCAGGGTGCGTGTGCTGCTATGCTTGTTGTTATGTGGGTCTGTGACCGCAATTATGGGTAGCTCCGACGATGTCAGTGTAGAGTTGGCGGTTATGCCGTCCGCGGTAGTGAGTGTGGGGCAGCAGGGTGTTGTTTTGGTTGTCACCGCCAGTGGGATTATGGGTTCTTCAGGATTCACATTCGAGTTTGTCAAGAACGGCACTTCCTTTTGCACTTCTGATGACGTGTCCAGGCAAAGAGTGTATGAGACAAACTCACGTTTTAAAATTTTCACCCCTAATCAAATCTAGGAAGTTTGTGGATTATAGAACCCAGTACTTGTTTAGGTGGCCTGATGACATGCCTAGAACAACAAGTGATGCTTATACAGGATATTGTCCACAATCCATTGTTCACAAAGGGTCATCAAGGATCACTGTGCGGCATGTTGATGGGGCTTCAAATGCAACCTTGGCATTCTCCTGTGTAATGCGATCAGATAGTGGCAGCTATACTGCTGCATTGAGAGATTCTGCTGGCCAAATTGTGGCTACTTCCAATGCAATTGATTTAGAGGTATCTGGACAGCCAAAACAGATGTTAGTGTCTGTTGGCTCCAAAGTATACAGCACTGGCGAGGAATACTCACTTGAAAACCAACAATTTATGGTGTTTCAGCAGCCACCATTTTTTGTCCTTGCAAATTTCAGTGGGGGAACCTATGTACAAGTGGCTTTGGACATAACAAAACTTGATATCTATGCAATAAATCAAGCAAACGACTCTGTTGGCTGGGTCTACCCTCTCTCTGAGGAGACCCTTGATGTAAAGTCTGTTCTTCAAAACTATATTGAAAATAATGACATTTCCACCCCACAAAAATAGGAATACAACCGCAATTGCTAACATGATGATAATTGGAAAGCAAGGTGACTATAGATTAGGATTTGTGATGACGGATACTTGTGCGGCAACGGTTTCAGCTTTTTTCTCTGGTCACTTTTCCTAAACCTCTCCAGGAGGCATCCACTGTCTTCCACCATGAGTATTACAAAAATCCTTTTGTGCCTGTGCTGATCGTTGCTTCTGTCTTATTAGGCATTTTCGTGACTATTGCCGTTACACACTGTTTTGTAATGAACATGAAATCTAAAGATGTGAGAAGCCTAGTCCTATTCCCATGATTAAAATGCCATTCCAGAGAGTTGGCATCAAAAAATTTTGCCATGAAGCATTCGACTTCTTTATAAAAATGAGTTTGGAAGATGTAACTTGTTCCCACATTGTTCTATATTAAATTTCCCCAGGTGGCCAGGAAGTCTGGCACAGAGGCAGCAGCTTATCTGATACTATCTAAGTTCAGTATATATCTTGTGTCCGTTCTGACGGTTCTGTCATTCGCAGTTGTTCTACCAGTGCGCTATCCACATATCCAATTTTAAACCTGGAGTTTTAACTCCATTGTGTCATTCAGATTTACTTGCTAAGTGATCGTGTAGACAATCCACTTATTAAATTTACTTATTTCAACCTGAATACTGACAATCGGATGTAGTTCTTTTCCTTTCTCTATTTGTTTTTGAAAATTATTCCACAGATGGATCATATGGGCAGTGGCTGTTATCGTTTGCTTGGCAGCCATAATTAATGTTCTTTTTGCAGAACGGCACGTAAAAATCTGGCTGAAAACGTAGTTCTTTAATCTGCATCATTGTATTCTAACCCCTCCCAGGTTTGAAATGTCCAATCCTGCTATTTACCATGGTCCTGCCAATTTACATACTATCTGGCTTAAAGGAATTGAAACGGGAACCAGAGAAGAAAAGCTCCAAGAATTTTTTGAAGCCAAGTAAGCCATTCGTGCAACTGAATTGCCAATCATTGATTGAATAGATACCCTGGGGAGGTTTTACAGGTTTCCATTCTTCCTAGGATGGATAGAATATTAAATGCCGAGCAGTCACTGAATAAGCTCACTCTGTACATATTATAAGTAAGACTTGAACTAAAAAAAGAAGTAAAAAGCGAACACCAAAGATTGAACAGCAGCTTAATGAGAAGCACAAAGAACTTGAATCTTTGCTAAGTGAACGTCCTGATAATACTAGGATTGCTCTTATTGTTTTTAAATCGACAATAACAGCCCAGCATGCCCTGGAATCACTGCACAACTCCCGCTTAAGTGCAGTAAGTCATCCATCCAAATATATTCCTCCTGAATTGGCAACAATAGCTGCGGGCACATGCACCATATGTAGAACATGCACCTATGCCAGAAGAAATATTTTGGAAGAACCTTCATATTCCAGCATATAAACGTGTTATAAGAGTTCTGCTTTTATTGGGTATGAAACTGGTGGTTGCTGCGCTCTTCTATATTGCTGTTTCAGCCCTTTGGGGTGTACAACTTTTCTGGGTAATGCTATAGTTCTCAATTGTCTTTTTGTTGTATGTAACTCTCAATAGCATTATTGGGTTCCTAGCTATGGAGTGCAGTTTAAAGAGATGGCCACAACACTGTTTTTCGTGTCCCTCATTTTCTTGGTTGTTGCCGCCAATGTAATTCTGCCTCCGATTTTCGGAAAAATTACAGAAAGATATGGCCACCACACAAAGTATTCACTTCTTTCTCTCAAACTCGAAGTAAGAGAAATACAGAGTTGCCTTTGATATGAGCGTTACACTAACAACATACGTTCTGGTAATGGTACCTCTCACTGAGATCCGTTACATTATTGTAGCCCCTTATCAGGAGGTCAATCCCTTTTTCCTCTGTTTCGGACTCATTGTGATAAAAGATGTTTGCAGCTGTGATGGACAAATCTCAGGCAGATGAGCTTTTTATCTGGTTTACAACTGTTTTATATTTAACTTTCTTTATTGCCGTATGTTTACTCTTTGATCTGTGAAATCTTACATTACAGTCTGCAATAGTGCAACCTGCAATGAACTTCTTTGCAGGCGAGATGCCCAGGCAGAAAAGCGAATTTAAATTTGTTCAACAATGTATTGCGGCTCTTTATTTGACAGAGTTTTCTAAAAACCCTAGATTGTACACAGCTAATACTCATTTCACTTGCTATGCAGTCTGTAATATATATACCTCTCGCAGTTCCCATTCCCCTGGCATTCTTTTTCTTAAAGGTTGGTCAGTTGTGACTACCCACATAATGGCTAAAACAAGCTCCTAAGTATTACGTCGATAAATACAATTTGTATTATAAATCCAAACCAGTCCCACCAAGAGGTCATATGACTATGTTCAGGTTTTATACCATATCCTGCACCATCCCTTAATTTTTTTATATCCTCACATTCCACCCAGAACTGCTGATTCACTGTTCTTTATATCATTAATTAATGCCTGGATGGGCCCACTATATCTATGCCGCTACACCCCCATCTCGTTCCGGGTTACAGTAATCATCACAGCCTCACTTATAGTACTTGTGGGAATACTCCTTGCTCTGCTCAGAATGGGTGTTTTTTGGTGCCACTGTGGGCGGTGTCATGGACCAATTTCCCGGTTGCTTCTGCCTGAAGGTGACTACAGAGATTGTACTGAGGATGTCCTTGTTAAAGCCTATCTGCCTCCATTTCCAAAAATACAATCACAGGCTCCCGCTACGGAGCTGGACCCCCTAATGCTATGAAATTTGAAAGCAAAAGACGAGTGATTTGGAAAAAGCACAGCTTTTCTTTTTTTTTTTTTTTTTGTATTGACTGGAAAGTCACTAATGAACACTGCTGGCTCTGTATTCTGCAATTAAATTGTTCACTTGGTAGGACAATGTTTCAAAATCAGAGAGTTCCAGGTATCTTCGTGTGTTGGAAACAAGCAACTTGGGGAAAATGGTACATGGAAGCAGATATTCTTGTCCATATGGTTCCATCTGGGAGTTGATAAATATACATCACTTTGTTGTACCTAGACAGAAGAGTGTCCTGAAATAGAGTGTGGTCAGGGGGAACATTTGGCAATTAAATTGGGAATTTGTAAGTGGCCCACATGAACCCAGTTGGCAAGCTCCCAGTCATCTTCAGGGAACTTAACATCAGCCATTGCTGATGCAACTTCGGGTGGTCCTGAAATAACAGTTCCCCAGGTTGATGACAGGAATTCTGCCGCGGCCCACGCCAGGTTTATATTGTAGTCCTTGATGGCTTTATCTCCACCAACATAATCCCGCCAGGTAAATACATCGACCATTGTTGAAAAAGGGCAGTAGTCGCGAGTGCCGGTGTAACTTGGTATTGGTTGTTCATTTCCCAATTTGAAAGAGGGCGTACGAGAAGCGATCTGGAAATGCATTGACATACTCGGAAATGATGGGAGGCATTGGATTCGACTTGGTTTGCAGTGAGTTTCTTGCATATAAGAATCCGGTTCCTTTGGGTGCAAAAAACCACCTATTGATTCTTCTTACACTCAGTAGGATTCAAGGGTTGAATGACACTTGTATGCAGTAGCGACATAGTAATCGGGATCTATAGCTGTAATATTGATGTCTATATTTCCCATTGCCTGAGATCCATCAACAGCAACGGTAATTCCGTAGGAGTGTGCCATTGCTACAAGTTCTGTGACGGGGAGGACAGTAGATGGAGCCGCCTCAACGTCTGTACTTTGTGTTAGGTGTTTTTTCTTCATATACATGATATACCATACGTGAGAAAATAGCGAATTTAATGGGACTGGCAATATTCGCCTCAATGAAACTGCGAACAGCATCCACAATTTGTGTGGTAGAGTTCAAGGGATATGTAAACGGTGGGACAACAAGAACCTCAATTCCTGTGTGTGTTCAAAACAAAGGTGAGAAGTACAAGACAACCTTCGACCTCAGTTAGATAGTCGAGTATTTTTTTCACCATTGGGTAGGCACTATCCAGTACCAAAATTCGATCTCCAGGCGAAAATATCTGGGATCTCAGCACTGAGTTCATTCCCCCGCTTCCGTTTTCAACCATAACGATATCACTCTCATTGGCACTGACATAAATCGCAATGGCTGCTCGGCTCTGCAACAAGTAGCCGTGATATCCTTCAATGAAATTGAACCATATTTCCACCCTCTGCTCTGCCAACTGCTCAAATCTATTGCGATAAAGTTCAAGTCAGGACAGTGTTCATTACTCAGTAAGAAAATACAAAGGGGCAGAGACAGAATACATACGAATGAAGCTTGTCAAGTATCTTAAGTGGAACAGCCCCAAAAGAACCCTGGTTCAAATTAACCCAATCCTCATCAAACCCAAACTCTGACCTGGAATGAATCACCCATTTTAACTCGAAAATAGCAACATTACATAGGTCATAAAATCAAACCAACCTCATTGGGTGACCAAAAGCCGGGGACACCCCGTCGTCGCTGCTGCTGCCGCCCCCCACCAGCACCTCGAACATCACCCCCACCCCCACCACCGCTCCAACCAGCACCACCACCCCGGCCACCAGCACCACGGCCCAGGCCGCCTTCCCTCTCCCCCTGCAGCCGACCCGCCGGGTGCCCCCAGGCTTCCCCTCACGCAGCCCCGTGGTCTCCTGCGCTCCTCCGCACTCCCCGCAGCCGGCAGGGGTGTCCCTGGCCCCCTCGTAACCAGCCAGCAGACCCACGCCTGCTGCCCCCTCCCCGGGCGCGATTGCGTCCATAGCCACAGGGGCGCAGGAGGAGGCCCCCTCGTAATCTCCCTCTCGCGCCCCCTCACCGTCTGCCGTGTGCTGCCCGAGATCCATCGGGCTCACGAATCGCGACTGCTTTGTTTGGTTTTCGACGGTTGGGCGGTTTTCTGCACCGAACCGGTTCGACCAGATACGAGATGGGTGGGTCGGGGCGCGCGTTTGCGTGCAGTGTGGGGGTGAGTGTTGGGGTGGTGGTTGCGATAACGGTCGGCGTCCTAGTGTGGATCTTGGTAACGACGGACGACGACCAGTTTGGCCATGACATGTTGTATGTGGTCGGAGACTGTGTCTCTGAGGGTCGCTGGGATTGGATTTCGTTTATATGTAATCTCTAATATTGACCGAAGGAAGGAATTTGGACTGGCGTCGAATTGGACGAGTATTAACAATGGTGGGTTTGGGTCAGTGCCTAACAAGGTCATGGATAAGCTGACTGAGTACTGCGCATTCTCATTCTACACTATCCATTAATTGCAGAGCACCTCTAAAACAGACTGCGAAGAGAAGTAGAAAAATCTCCAGATATATGGTTTACCGAATCATACAAGAACTTGGTTGATTCAGTAAGAGATAAGCTGGCAAAGATGGTCAATGCGTCAGATACATCAGAGCTTGTCCTCATTGAAAATGCCAGTACAGGAATAAATGATGTTTTGAGAACCTTCCCCTACAGTGTTGGGGATAAGATTCTCATATTTGAAAGAGCATATCAGTCTGTTATTCAGACTCTCACGTACTTGAATGACATCAAGCGTTTGTCCCCCTATTTCTGACTGTTTCATCCCTGAGATTCCTCCAAGAAATAGAGATTCTTAGAGTACCGAACTTCGTCTATCCTCTTCCATCCCAGCAGTATGTAGTCGATACAGTGGAAGCTTTTGTGGTCCAACACCTTCCAATCAGACTAGCTTCAATTTCGCGTGTGCATCTCTGTACAAAGAAAAATACTCATCTTGTAACAGATATCGAGTCAAGACCCTCAACCGTATTTCCTCTGCACCTGCTCATCCCAATGTTGCATAACTACAACATTACCGTAGTTATTGATGGCGCACATGCTCTTGGTAATATTCCAATTGATTTGCAGGCTCTGAAGCCAGACTATTACTTTTGCAATACCCACAAGTAAGAATGTATTCAGTGAGGAAGTTCTAGCTAATTAACGCCTTCAGGTGGCTTTTTTCTCCCAAGGGAACTGGGTTTTTGTGGGTCAAGCCAGGCATGCCAAGGGTTGTACCAACAGTTATTTCAGCGACTTGGGGTAATAGTGATTGGACTGACGACTTTGTGTGGGCTCCTTGAATCCTTAGATCGTCCTAACCTTTTCCCATAGATATACAGGCACCAGAGATTACACCTCCTTTGCTGCCATTTTGGAAGCCATTTCATGGCGAGAATCAATCGGGGGGGAACAAGCAATAATGGATTACAACCGCAACCTTGCGTAATTCCTTCTTGTCTATGGAGACTACATTTAACGGGTTGCCACTACTGCTAGGTGGACAGCTGGTCAGTACCTTGCTGGGCTCTGGAACTCAACGGTCAGCATTCCTCAAGACATGGCTTCTGCAATGATTGATATTAAGCTCGTCAACAATGACCAAGGAGCGATGTACTACACCAGAGTATGTTACTTTCAAAGCACCAAACAGTTAAGATAATACAGACGGCCCTAATAAATCGCTATGGGGAATATCCCGCTTTCTATCCGATGGATGGCACAAACTGGATCAGGATATCGGCACAGATGTTCTAAACCCCTTCACTTTGGAATATGTTAATCATTTGTAGATTCTTGGAACTCTCTGACTTCCAAGTTCTCGGGGATAGAATAAACCAACTCTATGACGAGTACTATGCACAATCGAACCTTTGATACCTCCATTCTCCCTGTGTGTCCGTGTCGATGCAGGCAAATCAGTTTGAAGAAAAAATTAAGGCGAAGAATAGAATAGGGAACTGTTCTATTTGTCCACCACATATCCAGTACTCTGATAACTAAAACATTCGCCATATCTTCTTTTTATTATTTACGTACAACAAAGGCCAGACCCATTCTCGTCAGAATTATCCTTGACTGTACAAAAATGGACTGCTGTTTGATCTCAGATCGGATTCTAGAAGCACTTGCGGTGTACAACGGTTGGCCCAGATTCGTCGTACTCCTCCTTGTTGATCCACATCTGCTGGAATGAGCTCACAGATACAAGGATTGATCCTCCAATCCAGGCAAGGTACTGGCTCTCACGCCGCGCAATGACGCGGACTTTTGTGTTTGCGGGGGCAAGTTGTGCCATCTCCTTCCGCAACCTCTCAGCAATGCCCGGGAACTTACACGTGCCTCCAGAAAGCACAATGTTGTTGTAGAGCTCTTCATGGATACCGGGGTCACACTTTGTGAGGGATTCGTAGCATGCGTCATGGATTCCGGGAGCATCCAGACCACTGAGGTATGGTTGGAAGAGTACCTCCGCGCACCTGAACCTCTCGCTGCCGATTGTGACGTTACTCCCATCAGGAAGTCTGTAGCTCTTTTCAAGGGACGAGGTCTCGGCGGCGGTCTTCATCTCAGCTTCAAAGTCAAAGGCAACGTATGCAAGGCGTTCCTTGATTGCACATACAGCCTCCCGTTCGGTTTTGGTTGTCATCAAAGAGTATCCGCGCTCAGTTAAAATTGTCATCATGTGGTCAGTGAGGTCCCTGCCGGCAAAGTTCAGCCTGCGAATGGTGTTCGGGAGTGCGTAGCCTTCATATACCGGTACAGCGTGAGTTAGACCATAGCCACTATCCACGACAATTCCCGAAGTTCTTTCTGAGCCGTAGAGAGACAGGACTGCAGGGTTGGCGACGAACATTCCCGGGGTGTTGAATGTCTCGAACATGATCTGTGTCATTTTCTCGCGGTCGGGCCTGCAAGGGAGCGGAGAATCAGTGAGCAGGACTGGGTACTCCTCTGGTTCAACCCCCAACACCTTTTCGAAGGTGTGGTGCCATATTTTCTCCATGTTGTCCCAGTTGACGACGGTGCCGCGATCGATTGGGTACGTCGACTTCATCATCAACCCGGCCGTAGCGACTTCGTCACCCACGTACGTCTCCTGCCCAGGAATTCCTCCGAGGGGACGCCCAACGATTGTCTGCCGTTTCAGTTTGTAAGGTCAGTGGAAAACAAAAGTACTATTAAAGAGGAAAGGTAGGAACGCACGGGGAAAATGGAGCGAGGGGCGTCGTCGCCACCGAATCCGGCCTTGAAACTGCCTGAGCCATTGTCAAAAACGAGCGCCGGCACTACTTCTGCTTCCGTCATCGCAAAGTTCTTTCGTGGTTGTTGCGCCAACCACCCTTAAAAGCAGCTACATCCAACTTGTTGGGGTCGTGCTTCCCAACTTGTTTGATCGTCTTTTTTTAACAACACCCAATTGATCGGTCTTTCGTCGGAAATCATCAAAGCACAAACTTTCCCTTTTGTTTCAAACATACAATACAAGCTTCAGTGTTACAACTGCGAGGGAGAAGGTACCGACCTCCACCTCCTACAACAACAGCGGGTCATCGTCCTGCACCTCAAAAGGGAACTGGAGCGTCCTGAAGTCCAAGAGGCAGCGAGCAATCTCAGTGAGGCAGAACCCGTTGAGCAGGGCAGCGGCGCGGCATCGCGCGCCTGCTCGTGGCAAGCTGCACGCCATGAACGCGGCAGCGGAGCCCCGCCAGTCGAACGACTGGTAGCACAGCCGAGCCAGCGACTCCACGAACTTGGAGATGATCTCCCCGCGGCAGTCCACGATCTGCAGGCTGGTTCCTTTGCCTGTGCCTGTGCCTGTGCCTGTGACTCTGCTTTTGCCTTTGCCTTTTCCGGTGCCTTTGCCTGTGGCAGTTGCAGTTGCAGTTGGAGTGTCTGCGGTCCTCCTGATGCACACGGGGGCGCACCACATGCCCACATCCTTGGGGTGCTTCCTCACGGGGCCGTGGTACACTTCGTACAGCCCCTCGCAGTATTGCAGCTGTATCACCACTGTGTGGTGTGCTGGCTCTGTGATGGTGTGCCGGCCAATGGGGATGGACACTTTCTTCTTTGCGTGTTTGCAAGCCAGCAGGACGTCAGACATCAGGTACGCTGTTTATTTCCGAGACTCGTACTTGGGCAGGATGGCCGGCAGTTCCCTTGAGGATTTATGTTGGTTGTTTTTGTTAGGTTTTTGATGTTTGTTGTGTTGGGGAGTGGATGCCACGTACATTATGAGTTGCCTTTTTGGGGGCCATACACCTTTATAATGGACAAGTTTTGGTGCCAACTGAAGGGCCTCTCGTATTCGTTCTTGAGTTTGCAGTGCCTTATTGACAACTGCCTCACGTTAAGTAATTTTATTGTTTGGTGAGTTCACATACAGTCTGCCAGTTCCCTCAATGCGGTGATTATGGTATCAATCTCAGGGCAGGGAACGCCAATATTTCTTTTCATATCCTGTTTGAATTAATAGTTTTGAATGTCACAAGGAAAACTGGCCTGGAATAGAAGCATATACCTTGGAATTCTACAAACTTGTGCTTTAAGCAGGGTCTCGAGATTTAGACCCTCCATTGTAGCACTGAAGTCCAAATCCTGGGAAAATAAGTCAAAGCGTTCACCTTACTTCAAAGTACCTTCAAGAATTTCGCCCAGGTTGGGTTCTTTGCCTTTAGCGTAGCAAGAATGTTGTATCCACAGGCATAGGACTCCCCAACCATCAGATACACGTTATAAAGATCCGCTGTTTTCTTTGGAAATTAGCATATTTGCCAAGAGAAAAGAGAAAGGAACCATCCACTGTATAAACACTGCCAAAAGGTCAGGAATTAGTGTTTCCTCTGGTATTCCATAAAACTGCTCAGACAACCTATTTTTACCAGGTTCTCAGAACTGTGTAGGGAAAAAAAAAGAAAAGAAATGACACCGTCCATGGGCCTCTTGAAGCGCTTCCATTGACTTGAAAATAGTCGTGAATTGGGAAGGTGTCATCGCCAGTTTGGCTTCGGCAATGTACAGCCTGTGTTTCGACAACGTCGTCACGAAGCTGGCCTCGGTCGTTACTATCTCCCGGGCCACCAGTTTGGCCCTGTGCCCGTAATCGGGTTTGGGTGCAGCCTTTGGTGGTGGGGGTATGCGTGGAGGCGGTATAAACGTTTCATCGAAGGCTGGTGGTGGTATGTATGTATCATCGAAGGGTGGCGCGTCGTAGCTCGGGGGCGGGATTGGTGACTGCGACGTTATCGGGTTATCAACAGCACTCATAGTACAAAACGCCCAACCGATTTTTTTCCTTTTTGGGGTACCACAAGACCTTCAAAGAGAAAAACATGTTTCTTCATCCTCCAAAAGTCTCAAGAACACCTGAAGCACCAGCACAGCAGGCAACGAGGTTTAGCCAGCACATACGTTGGCGATCAGTTTCATTTGGACAAGCGGAGAGTACCAAAAGTTGCTTGACTGGCGATGTGGCCAGGCTTTCCTTCCGTGTGTGGCTGCTGTTCATTGACCAGGCATGCCACTCGGAATAGTAGTCTCTCTTGGCCAAAGGGAGCCACGGTTTGGGTATTGAGCCATACGTAGCCATCTCAGATAGCGGGGGTGGAGGAATTGGGTCACCGCGGTTCATAACACAGAACCCAAGCCTTATCTCTCCACTCTCAACTTTTCCATTCCTCTCGCCCACTGAAACATCTCCAACAGAGAACATAAACACTTGTGCATTCCCACCAGACACTTCAAACATGATCACGCCAGAAAAGCTCTGATCATCGCTCAGCGACAATTCGTTGTGGCACTGTATCACCCGAATGCCCTCGAAAAACTTTCTCAGGCTTGCCTGCGATTTTGCGTCCAGGTACTCCCAGCGCGCGTCCTCCTCACCTTCCAAATCTGCCGGTTTGGCATCCGCCACTTGCAACTCCCACTCTTTCCTCTCAATAAGTGCTTTGGCGAATGCACTCAAAGTCTCCAATTCACCCATCTGCATTCGAAGCAATTTCCTGTGCCTTGTACCATCTGTGATCGCGCTTCTAGCCTCTTTCAGGTCTTTCAGCTCGCGCCTCGCACATGATGTCTTCATGTTGAATACCAGGCTCACTCTGGTGCAGGCCTCCCAGCACTTATGGGAGCACCGAGCAAATGGAAACAAGCACTCCGTGTGCGACACCTTTGGCGGCGAAACAGCAGTGGGTGGTGTATACAATTGTGGGATTGACGACACAGGTGGAGGTGGATGCGGCCGAAGTGAGACAAAAGGAGGGAGGAGTAGCATTCCCACAATCACATCGAGCACATTCGGCGGCAACACCGTGTCCAGACCCCCACTTTCGCAACGAACTGCACCCGCGTGGCCAGTTCCGCTCGTGGTTGTTGTGTCTGGCAGAACGCGCACAGGGGACGACGCTGGCGGCTGAGGTTGTGGTTTGATCCTCCTGCGTTTTCCTTGTGCTTGTTGCGGCGAGCCTTCCTCGTTTTGCATCTCACAAAAAAAAAAAAAAAAGCGTTTTGCAAGAAGAGCCGAAACATTTTCTAACGCCTTGCCAAGTCAACAGACCGGAACGCTGTCATTTTCGTTATCTTCGTTCAGGATTGGCCGTTTGTGGCTTTTTAACTGACTCGCAAGTTATTTGGTTCAGGGCGAAAAAATGGGCAATAACGCACGTGGGCCAGCACGGCCACGCAAATGCACTGTTGTGGGCTACGACGCCTTTCAACGCGCTCAGGCAGAGCGCGCCTCGTTCTTCTCTCGTTTGGAGGCAACAGCCAAACAAGCCG
>JAHLWZ010000834.1:54594-90336 GCA_020536535.1 Pelomyxa schiedti
CAATCTCATGAAAGTGAGGGAACCTCAAAACGGGTAATAACATTCCACAGTACATCATTAAATAGACAGTGCTGTAATTTACAACTTGGAAAATGTCCGCGTCTAAACTCCAACACAAAAGCAACCAAGAAACCGAGTCCAAGGCAAGCTGCTCCGCGATGTGAGGACCGAACTCACACGAGTCCTTGTTGAAAGTGCCACTAGTTTTTTTTTACTCTCGAGAGAGTATCTCAGTAAGTTTGTGGATGACAACCAACCAGAGACACCCACATGATTGTCCTAAGGATACCCTGAAGAAGAAGACAATTCGAGGAAGACGAACGACGATGAACAGTAATCGGAAAAACACGCCTCTGTACAATTTATTCTGGAAGCCCGAATGGGCCATTCCCAACTCAGGAGGTCTCACTCTCACTGGCCACTCCAAGGCCGCTGGTATTTCTTTTTTTTCTTTTTTTCTTTTTTTCTTTTTTGTACCCTTTTCCGTCTGTGGTGGCTAAAGACCAACAGAAAAAACTGGCTTTAGAATTCCTGAGTTGGCTTTGTTTTTTGATGCTGGGGTACAGTGTTACCAGGACCCTGAAGTTATTGCCATTACACACGCTCACACTGACCACTCGTTTGCTTTGCCAATGTGTATGCTTTTTCTCTTCGAACATTCCTAGTGGTTTCGTTTCAAAAAGTGCTGAAACTTCCATTATGCAAGTATTGACAGGGATTCACAAAACTCCTTTGGTCATGGTACCAGTTGGATGTGGACAATTCTTTGACAATTTTGTGAGAAGCACCTTTGAATTGAGTGTGTGCAGCACGGATGCTATACATACCAAGGAATTGTTCACTCTGAAAGAAGTGGCCCCAACTGAGGTCGTAGAGATGCAACTCAAAGGCCGCCGATTTAATGTACTCCTCCTTGAACAATAAGTGCACTTGGCTGAATTGATTCCACTTGAAACTAACACTTGGCGGAAGCTGGAAATATTCAGGTGTGAGCACACTGTTCCTTCTGTTGGATACGGCCTTTGTGAAATGAGGCCGAAATTGAAAGCTGAATATTCTTCCTTGGACGGGCCCGCTCTTGGAGCACTAAGAAAAACAGGTATGCTACTTAAAGGTTCCGGAAATTTCTACCATATGCACAGGGGTAGCTGTGACAGAGCCACAACCTCACCGAATTATCTGTTTCCTTGGGGATACCCACCATTCTGCATTATTGGCAGCTGGGCTTAGGGTTGATGCCACAGCACCAAAAGTTGGGCTTTCCTTGTACCCGGTCATTGTGGTGGAGTGTTCCTACTTCCTAAAGGAGAATTCTGATTCAGCAGAGTCCGCCAAACACATTCATTGGGATGCGTTATTGCCGTAAGTTCGTTGGGTTTGACCCTTCCTTAACATTGCAAATAGGTTTGTTTTGGCCAATCCCGAAATAACATTTGTTTTGATTCATTTCAGCCTCCGGTATAGTGACACAGAAATTGCTGAATTTTTCAAGGCAGCCTGTGCTGAACACCACATTACCAACATAGTTGTCTGGCTAGATGAAGCACCTCTTGTCTTCCATTGAAGAAGCATGTTTTGTCTTTCCTTTTTTTAAAAAAAATACAATATCTTTTGCCTTGGAGGGAAAAGAGACTATTCTATGGTCTGTAGTCGTTGTCAATTTGAGTGCCACACAAATCGGTGGTCCCTGTGATTTGTTTCATCACTGGGCTGGTCCACCCGCCAAAATTCTTCCAGTCTGAAAATGATGGGTTGTTGTCATAGTGTGCATACCAGATGGGATAACTGGAAAACTCTGTTGTGTCACACATAATTGGGGACCTAGATGTTTTATTATTTTGTGGGAGGCATTGACTTGGGCATTAATTTGTACCATTGGCTTGCAGAAGAGTATATTCCAATACAATATTTCAAGCCACAATCGGAATACATTGCCTCTGCTGTTGAAATTACTGTGCCGGGGTGAGTGACCGATACTTAAATTTCCTAACTTCATGCCTGTATGCAAAAATTGGATATTTTCGTCGCAAGTCCCGATCCAGTACTCTGTACCCTCTACATCCATCCATATCCTAGAAAGTGCCTTCAGTAAAGATGAAGAACGAAGAGGAAATACATGTTATCATGGTAAAGTACATCATCCTCGAACAGAGAGGTTATAGTGCTATTAACTTGACCGGCGGGGTCAAGACCATAATCCGGGAAGATGTACACATCCACAGGATATATTCCCGCTGAGACAGCATTGTGGTAATTTTCCCCAATATCTTAAAGTATGACACAAGTTAGGGACAGTCTAGTCAGAGATAAGAGGTTGTCCACACAAGGATTATAGTGCCCAGTTCCAGGAGGGTGACCAGTCTGGGCTTGCATGATTGCATACCTATAGCCACCAGAAAACAAGCACTCATAGGAACTAGTATTAACAGCCCCTTGGTAGTAACTGTGATCAAATCTGGTTCAAAACCAAACTGTGAGAAATAGTTGTAAAAAAAAATTGACTCACCCAGAGGTGGCTAATGAGAGTTGTAAACAAAAAGCACTGAAGACAAACACCAATGTCAACGCCACCATTTGAAAAAAAACGACGTTTCTCCTTGATCGTTGTGTTTTAGATTCGTGATTTTGATGAAAAAAATTTTTTTGCTTCTCAGATTGGTTTCAACTTTGTGTAGGGACAGCACAGCCAATTTAGAGGTTGATCATAGCATAACGATCACCACCAACACCAATCCACCTAATAGTGTTGATTGGTTGGTTAGAGAGGAAGTGGGGATTTGGAAGGGAGTGTTTACTTGATTGGTACACCAAGGAATGCCTCGATCATCTTGATGTAGTTGCGGCAGTTTTCGGGAAGCTGATCAAAGGCCCTGATGGTGCTGATGTCCTCAGTCCATCCAGGATAGCTGCGATACACAACAGTTGCTCTGCTGAGTTCTTCACTGGTGGCTGGGAATAGTGTAACTTCCTTTCCATCAATTACATAGGCAACAGCAACCTGGGAATATTTTGTTAGCTGGATAGTAGATGAGAAAGGGCAATAAAAACGCACCTGAAGGGTTGGAATTCCAGTGAGACAATCAATCTTGGTAAGGTTGAGTGAGGTGTATCCATTAATGACACAGCTGTATTTCATGACAACAAGGTCAAGCCATCCACACCTCCTTGGTCTGCCAGTTGTGGTTCCAAATTCATGACCGACCTTGCGGATGAGGTCTCCAGTTGCATCTAGCACAAAACAGTGAGAAACGGGTGTATTTGGTATTAAGTACCTAAAAGCTCAGTGGGGAATGGTCCCTCACCAACCCGGGTTGTGTAAGCCTTGATAACTCCAATTACAGACCCAACTTTGTTTGGAGAAATTCCCAAACCAGTGAAGACACCACCAATGGTGGGGTGAGATGAGGTTACAAATGGATATGTCCCGTAGTCAATATCTAGCATATGCGCATTTGCACCCTCAACGAGAACCCTTCTCAGCAATGAGGAAAGAAATAAATACATACAAACGTTAACACACCTTTTCCTCTCTGTGAATGCCCTATCAAGGTATTCAACAGTGTCGATAATCATTGGGGTCAAGGCAGTGGCATACTGACGGTACCTATTCGCAGTGAGTCCATTGAGCTAGCTCGATTACTTTTCATACTTAGCAAGCTCTGCATCAATGTCAATCCTGAGAGTTGGGAATCGAATCATGTATCCAGAAGCAAGCGTGTGGAACTTCGCAGTGAATCTAGAAAACCTATTTAGGGCCGAAAGGGTGCGTACTCTACTAGTGCACACGTTTCAAAAGAGAGGAGGTCACCCAAACGGATGCCTGTGCGCGCAGCCTTGTCGGCATATGTTGGTCCGATCCCCTTCCTTTCAAGCTTTAAGTTCTTGCCATGAAGTTAAAACTTCTCACCTGGTTGTGCCAATCTTTGATCCCTCGGCACGAGCGCCTTCCTGCAGCCCATCCACATCCATATGGAAGTCGAAAACAATATGAGCCCTATTGGAAAGAACCAATCTTCCTATATTCAAATGTAAGCGTTTTATTGCACAAGGAAAAAAAAGTTACCAGTCAAGTTGCAACCAGCCTTTGTGAGTGAATCAATTTCACTGAACAAACTTGGAATGTGCACAACAACTCCGTTGCCAACAACTCCAATAACTTTGGGGTTCAAGACTCCAGAGGGAACCAAGTGGAATGCGTACTTAACTCCCGACACCCATAATGTGTGTCCCGCATTCGTGCCTCCGTTGTACCTGGTTAGGAAAAAAAAAAAAAATTTTAGTTCTGGTGTCTCGATGGCAACATAGAACAAAAACAGGAGTAAAGTAAAAAGACAAAAAAGAAGCCACGAGACAACAGCATTTAAAAAAAAAATACCTGCAACACAAGTCACATTCAGAGGAAAGGATGTCCACAATTTTTCCCTTGCCTTCGTCACCCCATTGGGCTCCAAGTACCACGATAGCCGACATCCTTTCAACAGTTTTTTGGTTACAGTTTTTT
Organism: Pelomyxa schiedti; assembly: GCA_020536535.1. Classification (NCBI taxonomy): domain Eukaryota; phylum Evosea; order Pelobiontida; family Pelomyxidae; genus Pelomyxa; species Pelomyxa schiedti. The sequence goes on from JAHLWZ010000834.1 coordinate 59,096, forward strand.
TGTTTTTTTTGGACTTGTTGGTTACGTTTATTCTGTGTTCCAAAAAAATTCCCTGAACGAAACTTTGTACGGCATTTCTCCGGTGTTACGTGATAAGGCAATTAGAGGGTTTCTCCACAGAATAGGCTCCTCTGCGTGTTGCTGTTGTTCGTATTGCCCCAGGTGATGTGGGAAGAATCTGGCGCGATAGAAAGTCCTCGCCCAAAAGCTGTGCCATGCGGAAGAAGGCCAGGTCAACATTCTCGTTGGTCTTGGCACTGGTTTCAATGTAGTCTACTATGCGTTTGGTGGGATCGTGGTGCTCCGCGATAGTTCTGGAATGAAGGAAGTCATGGACCTGGGTGCGTTAAAGTCGATTTGATTGTGAAGATAGTTTTTTTTTTTTTTTGGGAACCTGGGAACAGGAAACTAGCCTTGCCGCAGTTTTATCTCTTTTGTTTCCGACGATCAAGATTACCTTTGGATCAGCTCTTATTGCCTCCTTATGCGCGGTTAAGATCAAGAAAGCATGACAGGAAAACGCGCCTGGAAGAACTGTTCAACGGCAGAAAAAGATGAAGCCTCAGTCAGATCAAACACAATAATTACCCCAGGGACAGTGTATGAGTGAGGTGTTATCGTCCGGAACCTAGCAGGTAGTTACAACGGGTATTGACAACAGTATAACCACCTCTCTTGACCAGCAGTCTCCCAGATTTGCATCTTGATAGTAAGACCGCAAATGTCTACTGTCCTGAAAGTATGTTTGTACATAGTATTGTTATTTGACCTTACTTAATTTTGAAATCAACACCAATTGTTGGTATGTATGAGTCAGTGAATTCGCCATCTGCAAACCGTAGAAGGAGGCATGACTTCCCCACACCAGCACCACCAAGGATAACTATCTGTTGAGAAGTTAATTTTCCTTAAATTCAGCGATTGAAAACCTTGAATATACAGTCATACTCAAAAGCCATGGAATTTGTCTTGGGAATGTGCACAGGGGGCGCAACGAGGGCCGCTCCGACGTCACTATGCAGTTGTGAATAGCCCATTGTGGGGGAATGGTAGTACTCGAAGGCTTCCTTTGCAACAAAAAAAGATAGTTGTGAGACTAAGAGATTTATTTGCTTCATGCGTAAAACAAACCTTGGAGGCGGAAATAGACTCCCAGTACGCCTTTGATAGAAGAATTTGCTTCGATAACTTCATCAATGCCTTGCAGACCCGCTGTACACGATACAAGTCTTTGGGGAGAAGCATGGACAGTATTTGTATAACTACATCTTGGGGAAATGTCATCAGATGCTTCAAAGTGCGTAAATTCCAAGAAAAATGAATGGTGTTGGTACTGTCGAAAGCAAGCGAACGATTGGTTCAGGTGTACCAAATGAAATTGCCCAATCAACACAGTTGTTCCCTCCTTGAACATCCTGAAGGCGTTTATTTCCCCACTAGTAAGTTGGTTTTGCCACCTACATTCGGGTCTGCTCCAGCCTGTAACAGTAATTGTATTATAGAAGTGTCACACTTCCCTCGTAAGGCATGGAATAGAAGGCCAAAGCCATCAGGTCCGGTAGTATTAATTGTACGTTGTACAAGGTCAAATGCCAAGAGAAGACGAATCGCAATTAAATTCTTGGATTTCACAGCAACAAAGAGTGGGGTCTCTCCTGAAATAGATTTGAACATTATTTGCATTGAGTAAGAGCAACCATACCACTTGCGTTTTGTTCCACAACCACTCGGTCATTTACTGCTACGATTGAGGAAAAGACAACTTTGAATTCATCTTCGTTCGTCTCAGGCCTCATCCGACACAAGTAAATAAGGGCAGAGGTTCCAAAATCGGTTTGCATAGTGAGATCTGCGCCTGATTGGATGAGGTATCGGGCAACCTAAGAGTGTTACTTGATTCAATCAGTACAAATATACACTACCGGTAAATGGCCCGCAGACAATGCACAGAGAACGGGGGTCCGGCTGCTATAGTCCGTAGCATTCACTTTGGCCCCATTGTTGAGGAGCCATTTTGCTAACGCTAAATTTCCAGCAGTACTTGACTACACCTTAGGAGGGAGGAATGTATAACATAGCACACCTGGCAGCATGTAATAATGTTTGGCCACTGGAATCAAAATCTTGAATCAGAGGGCTTTTTCGAGAGAGTTGAGTTATTTCAGCCACAAGTGCTTTGTTTGAGGGACTGTTGATCTCGGATGATGGGGGCATTGCCGTTATTTTATCTACAATCGAGCTGACATGCACATTGAAAGGAGGCTTGATGTGTGCTATCCAGTACACTGCGTAGTATTGCTTGAACTGGTGGGAAAGGAAAAAACCAAAAAGGAATAAAGAAAACTAACCATGTCTTTAGGAACTGTAAGCATAATTCTGGTGTGTAACACCTGATACGAAGCTGGAGGCACAACCACCAAGTTCGCGACTGAAGGTGACACACGGGCCCATACCCGTACACTGGGAAGCACACCATCCACAGGATATGGAGGACAAAAAGGAAGAATATACTCTCTTCTGAGGCTATTTTGTTTTAGTTTGAGATTACATAAGGCAGTGTCTGCAAAGTACGTAGTATTTTTTCCACTTTGGAAATGACAACTTCTCACCTAGGTAAAGATTAAAACAAAAAAAAAAAAAAAAAAAAAAAAAAAAAAAAAAAAAACCGGCAGAGACTCGAAGAACGAAATAATAACACGACCAAATGCCTCCTCCTGGTCCTGGGTGTTAGATTTACCCGCCGCGCTTAAACCCTGCATTATAACTACTTAGAACTACTTCCGACTTTCTATCCCCAAATTTTAAATAAACTAAAAAAAAAGTGATGATGTATTGGATCGACACCGTTACGACGCCTTGTGCCAGTGGCGGTTTTTAATTTGTTTCTTGGCTTTCGTGGGCAGCAATTGCATTGCCGGGGTGTGATAACGATGATCAGCCCGCGATGGATTTTGATTGTTCTGTGCACGTCGTTCCTCATCTTTTTATCTGTGACTTTGCTAGCCAGTAGTCTCCTTTCTTTTTTTTTTTTTCCCTTGTTTTTTCCCCACTATCGCGGTTTCGGTTTTGTACTTGATGGATTGATTCTAACACCTGCACGTCACATAGGATTGTCAGTCAGCGAGCCGAGTGAGGAATTGACCAAGGTTATTGAGGCATCTGACCAGGAGCAGAGGGATAAAGTTGCACAAATTGCATCACAAAGTAGTTCTAGGGTAGCGAGTGTAGAATCACAGCAGCAGGGCACGTCGGCGGCACTTCCTCCGGAGAGAGTAAAGATACCTGTGACTGTTGCATTTGTGGCCACTAATGGAATGTATCTCAATGGAATTCTGGCTCTTGTAGAAGTGTGTTTCGTTATTCTAACTCCAAATATAACTTTGTGTACAGGGCATACGGGGGTTCATACAAGAGGCTCAATTAGTTCTTCTTTGGACCCCAAATGTACCTCCTGAATTTAGGGATATCCTTGCACACTTTGGATTCGACCTTATTCGTAGTTTTCAAACTTAGTATGCCAACCACTAATACAAAAAAATACAGAACTCCGGAATGCCCCAACTCACAGGAACTGGAAACCGGAAACCAACAAATGGAATGACCTCCTTGTCAAACTCGAGCTTTGGAACCTGGATCCCATCAAATACCCACGGGTGCTGTATTTCGATGCCGATATCGTTCTGCTCAAGGACCCAATGTGGATTTTCGATTTACCAGTACCGTGAGTGCACTTACTGGGTTTTTTGTTTCTTACATGGCGGAAGGTTTGCAGCACAAGAAGACGCTCACAACTGCAACCTTCCAAAAGGTACTACAGTAAGTAGGGTATGCTCTGGTGTAATGCTGTTGCACCCGGACAGGTATTGAACGTTCGATACTCTTTTACTTTTAAAACAAGACAGACAAGTTTTTTCAGAGATGTGGAACATACTGGAGTTCAGCACAACACCGGTTATAAAAGGTGACCAGGAATTGATTGAGCGTTACTGGTCTGCTGCCATTGGTCCAGATAAAATCGTCACCCTCAATGAGAGTGACGTCGCATTTGTACACAAGTGCTGTGGGTGCTTTGACAGGGAGATATGGACAGGACAGACTGCAATCCACCTAATATCTGGGAGTAGTGGGTAGGTCCTCTTTCTTTCATGTACAGGAACTTACTGAATACCAGATGGTTTGACCGGGCAGCTTTTGTTGGTTCCGAGGCAGCCGAGTGTGATTGTCAGAGGGGATGGTTTGATGTGTGGCAGAAGTTGTACGTTTCAGCTTTGAGGAAGCTTCAAGGAAGGTTTTCTGGGCTAGATATCAGCACACAGAATTACGCCCTTACCACTTTGCCTGGCTTTGGTTCCCAAATATGATGCTACCACACAGTTCTTGAAGAGCATTTTATGTTCCAGCTGTAACAACAAAGAGTTTTTTTGTTTTACTTAGAAGAAAAATGTTGTTTGTGGCATAACAATTCCAGCCAACCCATCTGCTGTGACATCAACCCCCTTGTAGCCAGAACCAACATGCACCAGATAGACTTTATGCCGGTGCTCAGTTGAAATTGTTGCTAGCAGAGTTTTGTAGGCCAGATGAACATCAGAAGGGGAAACAGGGCCAAAGTGGCAATCCTGAAACACAAAAGTTGAATCTGCCAAATCCTGAGGTGGTGGTGGTGAGGTAGTGTCTCCACTGTAATAAATGAGTTTGTTTGGTGATTGAGTGCGTATTCTTATGCCAAAGTTGGGCATGCCGGGAACGTGCTGTTGTTCAAATAACTCTATCTCCGGGAATCCAGGAATGTGTACACGTGGGCCTACAACAAGATTGAAGTAGGTGTCAATTGTAGCAGAGCAAGGACAGCCAGAGTCGTCAATGTAGCGTGACATTCCTCCACTGAGGGAATTCCACAGTGATGAAACAAATTCTCTGTCATGACAGCACAAAGTAGGCTTGGTCTCCGGAGTTTGATTCTTGAATGCAAAGAAACTCATTTGACCCAGTGACTCGAGCCCGCCTACCTAATTTTCATTCACGGTTGAGTTAGTGCGGCATTTAAAAGAGAGTAAACGGAGGGAGGTTCTTACGTGGTCAGAATGCAGGTGTGTAATTATTATGGCTACAATATTTTTCAGCTTTCCTGAGGCCAATAGAGCTGGGGTTATAGAGTATCCACTACAACCCAAATAATTAAGAAGAGATTACAATATTGTCTCTTACGGAAACACAAATTTTGTTGTAATATAAAATTTCTTTAGCTAACCCCTTTCATAGATGAAAATAAAATATTGCAGCAATATTTACAAGTTCACTGATGTACATGCAAAAAAAAAAAAAAAAGGAGGAAAAAGCCAGAAAAAGGCAAAGTGGAAAAAACGGTGCCACATATTTGCATTTAGAAAAGACACACACCAGTCCAATAGAATTGCTCTGGCGGGGTTCCTTCTATCATACAAAATAGCGCTCGTGTTTCCCAGGGCGGCATTGAACCCCGCGCCCGTTCCTATCCACTCGAGGCAGTAGTTCCCGGACGCACCGACGGTCGTCCCGCCGCCGAGGCTCGCGTTCACGTTTGCGTTGTTGTTGCTGTTGTGTGACATCGACGTCCCTGTTGCAGACACGACGTCTACCGTTGTTGCACAAGACCACGCCCCGCAACCAATTTTCGGTGCAAGTTTGAGAATCTCAAGTTGGCAGGCCCTTGTGCTCCAATCTTCACTCCTTTTTTTGGTTCTTTGGAGTTCTTCTAGAAAATTCCGGCCAGAACAGGGAACCGGGAGATTGTGTCCTTTGAGGACTAAGGTGCAGAGGCCCACTTGTTTGTTGGCACGATAGATAAAACAAAATTCACTCTTTAGAAATCCTTCTTTTTTTGGTTTGGGTATATGTATTATATGTGGGAGTGCCTATAGTGGGAGTGAGTCACAATGTTCTTTTCCATGAGAACAAGGGCTTTGCGGCGGTAGTGGAACAACACATAGAGGGCAAGCATAAGTCCCAGCAGAAGAATATCTCCGGCAGTTGAAACTATAATAAGTGTAATCTTTCTCACATACTCTTCCTCATCCACATCCATCCATTCCACCACAATTGCGTTCTCGGAGATTCCGTAAGCAAAGGTGTCGTTGTTCTCCACTATTGATAGGGCCACTACGCTGTCAGTTGTTCCACTCTGCAGGCCGCCATGGGCATCGTCGTCAAACCACTTCTTCATGCAGCGGGAAGCGGAGCGGGCTTCTTCTGTGTTGCAGTTAAGGTTGCTTGAGGTATCACAAATGGCAAAGAATGTAACAGGCTCAATCCCTGGTGTTTCAGGTGTCTCCAGCCTCCCTAAAATTGGTGCCACACAGGTATAGGAGCCACTTGAGTCCGCCGATCCAGATATTGCATCAGTGCCAATACGTGCATTGTAGAATTGAAACACGCTGGCTTCAGTGTAGTTATTATTAAGGGGGACACCGGTGTTGACATCCAGAACAACGGATGCAAATGGAGCCACCTTAAGAAACAGCCATCCAGAAGAAAATACGAAAGCCGGAACCGTGATAAGAAGGAAAATGAGCCCACTGCTGCACACCACTGTAGGATAAACTTGCTCTCGATGGAAAAGCCTTCTAGCATCATTGAAGAACCATTCGTTGAGTACCTTACTCTTAAATGTTCCGCACCAGAGTATCATCAGTACAACACACCCTAAAAAAAAAACAGCATTAGCTACTGCTATCAATCAAACAAAAAACAGGGAGAGAATACAGCACGAGAACATTACCTCCGGCCAAGCCAACCACCATTCCCGTGATAACAGACACAAAGCCAAGTCCAAACGCGAGCACTTGAGAAAGGTACACAACGGCCACCGTGAGGAGTATGAATGCGCCCCCCAGCCTCAACAGTCGCAGCAGCTTCCTCGGGGCGGGCACGTCGGCCTCGGGGAACAGCGGCTCCGAGTCCACGCCGGCCCCGCGGCCCCCCGCTGCGCCCGCCCCCGCGCCGTCCGGGCCCCCCACGCCCGTCACCAGGACCCCGCCGCCCCCGCTGCGGCCCCGCTCCTGGTGGCGGTGGTGGTGCTTGTGCTTGTGGTGGTGGGGGTGCTCGGCGGGCTGCGGCTGCGGCTGGGGCTGGGTCTGGGCTCCGGCGGAGCTGTCTGGCTGCTGGTGGCTGCTGGGCTTGGGGCTGCGGCTGTGGCTGGGACTGGGGGTGGGGCTGGTGCTCGGGCTGTGGCTGTGGGTGTGCTTGTGGCTTGGGGAGGTGGGCTGGGGCGACTGGCTGTGGTGGTGGTGATGGTGGTGTGTGTCGGGATTGCGGGAGGGAGCGACACCGACATCGGTTGCGGTTGCCGGGGGGTTTTCGTCCCTTCGTTGTTCGGCGGAAAGAAGTCCCACTTTGGCCTCGTCGTCTTCGGTCATTTTTTTTTTAATTTTTCTTCTTGTCGTTGCCTTCGCTTTCCAGTTTTCTTGCACATTGATCAAGATCCCTTTGATCGTCTATGCCATAATTATGAAATTTCTAGCTCACTCTGCGGCAGCGTTGGCGGGGATCACTTCCCCTGATGAAAAGGATGATTCAAGTAATCACCATCTTTCGGCTGATCCCATGTGAGTGATTTATACTTGTCTCTGATTATGTGTTTGCTTTTTTTTTTTGGAGCCTTCCATACCTGCCTTTTTGTTTTGGTGAAAGCGAAAGTGGCAGTGTCCGAATGAAATGTGGCAGGAGATAGGATAGCTATCTTAGCTTAATTTACACGTATCTTTGAGTTTGTGTTTTGAGGGGTGACTGGGAGGCAAACAGACAGCCCTGATAGCATAGTCCAAAGCTTCTTGCACACCCAATTGATTGTGAAGGTTCCTTGATGACGTTTCAAAGTACCCAAATGCACCAATGCTTCTGGCCAAGGCAGATGCTTCCTCAAAGGAAACAACTTCTGTAGGTGGCACCAGTGCTACCATATCCAATTTTGTGCCTGTGGTGGTTGGTGATTACTTTCAAAAAAGGGCACTCATATGTATAGTTTGACTAGCACAACAACCACATACCTACTATTATGAACCTCACACCTGGGCAGTGCCTGGTCACATCTGGAAGCCACCGCTTCTTGATGTTGAGAAAGCTTTCCCTTGACGTCAGTGAAAAGAAGAAGATAAAGACATCTGTTGGTGGGTAGCTCAATGGTCTCTGTATTATTTTTTTTGGGTTTTAGTTTTCCTTTTTTAATTGGCCAGTGCGCCACCAGTCCCCATCCATCCCTTCATTTAATTTAACAGCATACAAGGCGGTCGTAAGAGGCATCTCCCATTGTATCCCACAACCCAAGATTGACTGACATCCAACCATCAAGAACAATAGAGCGGCTTATGTAGTCACATATCGTCCCAGTGCCTCCCAGAAATGCAGTTTTCCCTGTGCCCGAATCTCCAACAAGCACGCACTTGAGACACTGGGTTCCTCCACTTGCCAAGGAGCTATTGGCGCGTGGCTTGCCAAAAGACACCCACGCAGAATTGAGAGGTGTAGGCCTAATTACTGAGTGATATACACTCCTGGGGTCAGACCCTCCAGGAATTGACATAATCTCTTCTTGTTGTAGAAGCCGGCTCCACAATGAGGGGTGCAGAGTAGCACGGTTCCATGATTCTGCGAGAATTAGGGCAGTATTTCTACCGAAAATGTGAAATGGAGACATACTACAAACTCTTGCACACATGGCAATTCCTGCCAAGGGGAGAAAAGAAAATATTTCAACAAGACATAACAGAGGAAAGTTTTCAGCTTGAAGGAGTCCACCCAGGTTTCTTTGGGGAGAGCTTAACTCCTTCAATATTTTCAAATCCCCAGAGCAGCGGGGACCCAACAACATTGGGTCCGCACGAAGGAAAAACCACATGGACTTCCGTTCCTGAGAAGAGTCTGGAGATGGTACAACCCGGTGAAGAGTGGGTTTTATTCCCTCATCGTTTTCTCTGCAAGCTGGCACAAGGTATTTCATATCTATCAAAATCATCATGAACTCAAGAAGTAAAATGCAGAGAAGTCAAATCACCTGTTCCGACGAGAATGGTGATCCAGCTAAAAGGCTTGTCATCAGTTCTACCATTATCCCTGGGGGGCTCCACTGGCCTCCATTGAGGGGGGTTCCCCTCAAACACTTCCAGGCCACCTCTGTCCCCACACCCAACAACCAATAGTCCGGTGTCAACATGCTCTCCCTCACCAGCACCGTCCCCAATCCCAGCCCCAGGGAAAGAGCGGAACATTCTCACAAAGGAGCAATTCGGTGGTCCTATAAACTTCAATCCAGTGAGGCCTGCATGTTGTGCAACAAAGGCTCGGCAAAGCCTGTTGAAACCAGAAAAACATGTTTCCAGACAAGCACGGAATTCATCAGAAGGAAGGGAAGCCAAATCTGCCGATTCCCTACGCAACTGGATTTAGTTCCTATGTTAGTTCGACTGTGAGTACACAAAACATGTACAACCCCCAACCAATCCTTTCCAAAAGCATAAAAAAAAAAAAATGAATAAGAAATACAGAATATAAGGGGACTGGCAAGCACCTGCAGTGTGTCCTTTCCGTTATTCCATAAATAGAATTCGCCCGAGTCCGCATGCGCCAGCAGAGGGGGCTGGTACACATCCATTCCCGTCCCATAATCTCCACGCCCCCCAGTGCTAGTGCCGGTGGTCGTTGTCGTCACGGCAGCTGTGGTGGTGGTGGTGCTGCTGCCGAGGGCACTGGGACCGAGACCCCCCGGGGGAAGTGTAGTCTTTGTCGGCGGCGGCGGGGGTGCACGAGGGGGCAGCAGGTTCATGTCGTGCATGCTGTCGATGAGGCCAGGTAGCAGGGCCAGGGCACTACGGCACGCGGCGGCCTCCTCCGGCCCCAACACCCCGTACCTCACTCCCCCGTGCTCCACGTACTCGCTGTTGCTAGTGTCACTCATTTTTTCGTCCGCTTTTTTCGTGAGTCCTACCCCACTGGGCAACAATTGTAATCTCAAACCAGTGCCTGAGGCCAACCCAGGGAAGCAAAAACAGGAAAAAAATGGAAGAAGGGGCAGCTCCTCTTGTGATCCAGTTTGTGATTTATCGGTAAAGAGAAAGGGAGTGGTGTTGATGGCGTTTCAGGGACAACCGGCACCAAAACACCAACGCACACGTTAAAAAAAAAAACACGGAGTGCAAACCCAAACACTTCAACCTGTGCAGTACAACGGAGCACGAGGCATTAATAATATTTTCCCCCGCCTGTATTATCTATCAGAATGGCTGATATTATGTATCCCACCCCACTATCCCCAAAATGATGCATGCACCACCACCACCCAAACTGCTCTGCTCCCAAATGCACCCCAAACTGCAGCAACCACCCACTCTTTGCTCCCAAATGCTCCCAAATGCTCCCAAATGCGCCTTGCTGCTCCCAAATGCTCCCAAACTGCAACCACTCTCCAAATGCACCACCGCTCCAAATGCACTGGTACCCAATGCCCCACTTCGGCTTCCCTGCTGTGTTTATGGAGTCTCTTTGCCGGTTGTTATTCGCGCCTCCTTCTCCTTTTTTTTTTTTGTTGTTTTTTTTATAAAACCAATTTTCCATTAAAAAAGTGAAAATTTTGGCGCGAAAAATTTTGCTCCCAGAGTCTTGTGGTTTGAAAGGCGCCTTGTCGTTCTGTTTATCTTTGGCACGGTGTTGGTTGTAGTGAGCAGTACTAGGCTACAGTCTGGGAACAATTCTGCCATCAGGAAGAACCCAACTTGGAGCTTGTGGTAGAGCAGTTGTGAGGGTTTGCGTATGATCAAGGGGAAGCGCTATTCTATTATTTATTTTTACATGTTGTTTATCACAAGAGCGGTAAATAACCACCATTAGTGCTTTAGCTCTTGACCTTGGTGCCCTTGTTCTTTCGTTCTGCTGTTTCAGCGTTCAAAAAAAGGGTGTGAAGGGAACATTAGACAATCAAATCGGCCGGTCTGTTGCTTATTTTATTCAGCCAATTATTCTTGGTTGGTGTTGGAGAGTGAGGGTGCCGTAGGGGTGGTGCTAATATCCGAAACAAGCTGAGTGGTAGTGGTTGAGGATGTTGTCGTGGAGGTGGTTGTTGTGACTGTGTGAGGAAGAGTTGTAGTGCTACTGCGGGATGTTTTTGTCTGTTCTTTGGCAACTTCATACATTTCTTTATTTAGTCTGTTGGGCTACTGTGAGCAGGGTAACAAAAGGACTTGTTGAGGATACCTTACAACAGTGAGAGATGTTTTAATTCTCACACTGAAGTCAGGGATCCATAGGTCAGTCTTAAGGGCATCAAGGCCCATGATTGTAAATGGACCACTTTCAGAACTAAAGCCTTCCTTCCCAGACTTAATAGAAACTCTTCCCTAATATGCAGTGATCAGAATATGGAATTGAAGTCTCTTACCAACCTCCATAATTACAGAGAACCAGCTGTTAGCTACGCCACGCTTATATAAATAATCTTTGTGATCACGCTGTGCTTCCAGTGAGGGTGCTGGGATGTATTCAACAATCGCCTGTGTTAATTTGATACATTAGCCACTAATCGATATCGGGGAAACATGCCTGAGATAGCATCAACTGTAAGATATCCTTGGATATTACGGGGTTACTGAATTCCTCAAGTGTAGAGACAAATAACGTCAAAGCACTAAGCTGATTTTGGTTCAGTTTGGGAGATACGCCTTTATTCATTTTGGAGAGCATTTCTTTCAGACCAGGCTTTTGTGAAACATCTAGGCACCGTTACATTTCAAAGTGGAACTGATGTAAAGGCTACCATAACTGTCAGTGTCATCCGCAATGTCATGTTGAATTATCTGTTCAATGACATCTTCTATCGTTACAGCACCAACAATTTCATAGAAAGGATCTCCGGGTCCTTCATTATTGATACGTTGTACCATGGCCATTCTGCTTTTATGCGAAGTGAACTCCGATAGCATTTTGTCAAGTGTTGTACTCTCATCTACATGAGGAAGTGGGCGCCTATACCCTTATGTGAATGAATTCACAGTGAATGAAAGCCACACGCGTAAAACGAGAGAACAGATCGTAAAGGAGTGGCATCCTTTGGGGTTGTTGGCATTATTGTTATCAAGAAAAAGAAAGAACCTCAGGATTAAAAAAGGTCAAGTCCTTAACATACAAGCACGAGTGTACATTATCTCGATTTCCAACAAAAACTGGAACACGGGATACCCCTCGTTGGATAAGTTCAGAAATGGTGGTTGAATCAATTGACGATTCAATCTGTGATTCGCAAAAGGAAGGAATACAAAATTAGGGGGAAGAAAAATGAAAAGGTAAAAGACTGATGTACGTCAAGCATAAAGACATCATCTGCTGGTTGCATGATATCTTTCACGGTTTGTTTCGGAAGCTCCAGCACACCAGACATGAGAGATGCATCTGGGTAGAAAAAGTGTGACTTTTGTTTAAAAAAACACGAGCCGTTGGAGGCAAAAACACATGAGCATACCTTGTTTTGTAAGGACAGTAGATGTGTGCGCATCAATGAGGTGCTTGAGCTTCAGTTGTGTAAGGATTTAAAAGAATTTCGGAAGATAAAGAAACCTCAGTTCGTGTGTATGTAGTAGGTACCTCCTGCCCCAGGAGGAAATCAAGAGCTTTACTCACCGGGAATGTAACCGGGAACAAAAGGAACATTATTACATAAACAAGTGGAAATACATGTCCACCCACAACTACAGGTAATAGAATAGTTAAATCAAGCTTGTGGAAAAAAGATAATACAAAGAGCGTGCCGGGAGCAAATGGACTGTGGCAAAATTTCACCAAATGTGGTGATGATAACAGTTGATACAAAAAAACCAACAAGACCTAATACACATAAACCCGTGGCAGGTACTGTGAGGTATAATAACCTGTGGTTCTTTCAGCAAGAAGGATTGACAACAAGCTATTGACAGCCACATTTCCTATCAACAATGTGCACAATAACAAATTTCCTCTTTTCCTTATTGGGTATATTCTACTAGCGTACTTAGATTCCGTGGACTCCCCACTCCTTATTACAATCTTGAAAAAGGAGTTAAAAAGTCCACAAAAAACTGTCATTGAGGAAACCTTCAAAGTGTTTTTGTCCAAAGCGAGAATTCCCAAATTGAGACCAGAAAACGTAGCCGACAAACACAAGAGGCCAATGATTGCGACCCATTCGAAAATTTCGACAATTACTTCGACTACGTGCGACACCACCATCAACACCCCAACGAAGCGAAAAAATTCAAATTTTTATGCACCTTTCCGGTTAGGCGAAACGACCAAAAAATTCTTCTCGTATCTGCTACGCCAAAAAAAAGAAAGCAAGAGGTACTTCCCTCTTTGTTTCCCATTTCTTCATTCCTCAAACAACCTCTTGGCAAGGAAAAGAATAGAAGGGGTACTGCCGGTGACACAATCCTGGCACACATCAAATCCACATTGGGGACAGTGCATCACTGTGGTGAATTGAGGTTGCTGAGAGCAACACAGGTCACAGGAAAACCTATGAAAGTTATAAGAGTGGCGTGATAGTCATGTAATGTTGTAGTGTTGTGGCACACCCTTCAGAATAGGAAGAATCTTCGGCAATTAATTCCTCCTTGGTATGCATTTCAAGGGTGTGCCCCTGGTTGCATGTAATCCTTGTGCAGTCGAATCCTATAGAAGACCGTATGGCTATCTCGCTTCCTTTTGTGGCAAATCGCAGGAGTTTAATGGCCGCAACTACCACCGCTTGCCACACAAACTGGTTTTGGGAGTTCAGTAAGAAACTCTGTGTAATCCACTTGAGGCACAAACTAATTCCTCGGAATAGTTCTTCCTTAAAACCATGCATACAACTGCTGTTGTCCAAATTTCCTCGGCAATCTCAATTCCACTAATGCAAGGTGGAACATTTGTCAATTTAAACAAGTCAATCCCCATGTAGTTCTACGCATCAAAAATACACATTAAGTCCATTAAGTCCACATTACATTATCTTACATAATACGATAAACAAACTATATGTACCGCTATAGCCGGGCAAGGTGACCAAGCCGGGCCCCTCTGACAGTCCCCGTCACTCCCTATCCCAGTCCCTGTTGCCCTCTCAGTGTCCCTATCCGCCCCATTCCTTGAAGAAGAACCCACAACTACACCAGGCACATTAGCGGTCCCAGTTTCTCTGTCACAGCCGCGAGTGCGCTCAGCGTCACTACCACTTGCAGCAAAAACGCATGCGGGGTGTGACATTGTGACCAGCGACGTGCATCTGGGCACTCGCAGAGCACCGCCAGGCCTCCCGCTGCTGCTAACATTAAAAGCCCCATGCGAAAAACCAACTCCGCCGCGGCCTCCCCCTCGCGCTGTGCTGTGCATCTCTTCGGGCTTCTTCTCTTTGGAAGAACATTGGTCGCCGAAAAACGATGAAGGCTGTTGGTGTCAAGGTAGGTTATATGGGATAAGGGCGCACTCCATATCCCGCAGTGTGCTAAACACAGTTCTAGGAGATGAGTGTAGACGCAGGGGGCCAGCAGATTCCCGTTATGGTGTTTGAGGTTACCCCACCTCCCACCAATTTGCAGTCTTTGATTGTATTTGCTCATGGTTGGTTGACTTCAATTGATGTAATTACAAACTCCATGTCTTGATTTGTTGGCCTCTCCTAAATTCCTCCTTTTTTTTTTGGGAAGTATTATGAGAGTTGGCTAAAGGGAATTGCTCTGTCTGGCGCTATTGTTGTTGGATGCAACTCACACAATAATATTTGTGTGTGCCACACCTCATATGCAGCGAATGTGCTTCGCACTCTTATTTGGTTATTGTTCACTTCATCACTCCTAACTCACACAAAGAAGGGCATCAAAGTACTTCGCAGGCAGATATTCGCAGGACCAAGTCCACCTTTGTGGACACTCCCTTGGTGCTGGAGTCTCCTTACTTTCTGCTTCTAGGCTATTTTCTGGTGAAGGTGGTACATTACTTGGCGGGGATCTATCCGATGTTCCACCCATTGCTAGTATTATGGCATTTGCCCCTTGTAAAACTATACCTGGCTGCCTGTCAATTCTACGCAACATTGAGTGTACAGTAGTGGTTGTAGAAGCAACTAAAGACAATGTTGTTAGCAGCAGTCCGTCATGTACTTCACTCTCCCAACTATAAAGTAATTACGACCATTCTACTTAAATTCCACAAGGCATTTGGAAAAACCTTGCCCGACACCGCGGCAGCACTTCTTCACCTTCTTCTACAGCTCCCTCGTCACCAACAGTGACTAGTGCAGCAAGCTCTTCCTCTGTGCATCTAGTACCCACTAGGTATTATATCAAGATTGAAGGAGGAAATCACACACAGTTCTGTGACTTCTGGGGGTCTGCCGTCGAATGGCTGGATGGAAAACCAACCATATCCGGTGAACACCAACGCACCATCGCCACTCAAATTGTATCATCTGTCATTCATGGTCAGTGGCCTATTCTCATTTCTCAAGCCCAAAACACCAGTTCCTGACGAAAAAAGATTTTCCTTTCCCATAAGTACCCAACCGGATAATTTTTTTGTCTGGGCTCTCGGCAGTTCAGGGTATTCTTTCGGGGTTGGTGTTGGTGTAATTGGCAGGAGGAGCTCGCTGCGTTTACAGCCGCGCCCTGGGAAGCCTTCAGTGAACAACGTTGCCAGGGGCAGCCTTAGCACCGTGGTTCGTGTAATGACGCTGCGCATCGGAAGAGGCCGGAAACGGAACATTCAAAAGCGGGCACTGAGGGCGGTCACAGGAAAACGGGGCTGAGTGGGGGTTCCAATCGTTGATTACACCGAGATCAACCCTTTTTTTTAATGACTGCCCCCAGGCAAAACCAGGTTTTGATCGATTCGGAAAGGTAAAGAGAAAAATCCGGAAAGAAACCGTTCCCATCATGAAGTTCGGTTGGGGTTGTCTGCTTCTCGTGTCGTTTGTCCTGTTGTTTGGATGTGGAGTTAACGGGGAAGTGGTTTTGGATATGGGGGAGGCTTATTCCACTCTCTACTACGCCTTTTCTGCTTTTTGTGTTCCTGACATTCTGGTATTGGCTGGAGACCACCTCCCCTTTTGGTGTTCTCTTAACTATGAAACTAGGCTACATGGAACTGCACTGCTTGTCAACACAACCCATATTTCCAACTTGACACTGTTGTGAGTGACAAAGAAACAGGTACTTAAAATTTCGTGGGATTATTAACTTTGAACCTCTTCTAGGAACGTATGGCTATGTGGGTTACGATCCTGTTAACTGTATCTTCAATATATTATTTAAGATTGCAGTAACGGCATATAGTAACCGTTGTGGCGGCGTACCGGGGAAGCTGGAACATCAGGAATGATATCATTGATATTGACGTAATGATGAACTATGATTACGAGGACATGCCGGATGCTGGTGTCCATTCAGGGTTCTATGCTGGATGGCTGGTACGAGTATACCGTTTTGTTAGGTTTTGAGGTCCCTCTTAGAATTCGAACACAGGCACTGAAAGACCAAGTAGTCCAGGCTGTGAATAGACTTCTCTCAAATCACACAGATACGAAAAGAGGTAAACCACTTGTCATACTTGACTGTTATATTTATAATTATAGTGCTTTGCACTGGCCATTCTCTGGGAGCTGCACTTTCAGGATTTACAGCAGTACATCTCCGGAACATACTACCGAGCACTATTGAGGTACAACTGGTACCTCAATGGCTACTTCAACTTCTTACTGTGTCTAGGTTGAGATGAAAAACTTCGGCATGCCACGTATAGGTGATGCTGATTTCGCGTTTGGAGTCACCACTATGCTTCCTTCTTCATGGAGGATGGTACATTTGTGTGATATGGTTCCACACGTGCCGCTAGATGTGCGGTTCCATCACGTACCAACAGAGATATGGGAATACGATGTTGGATTGTACAAGGTACCCGTACATCCACACACCCAAAAATAACATTACCGTAATATTCCCCATTCATTCCTCACCAATAACAACAAGGTGTGTGACCTAACGGGCGAAGATCCAACCTGTGCCGATTCAATACCACCACTGCAGTGGTCTCCTGATGACCACATGGTATACATGGATGTACCAGTGGACTGCTGTGGCCCCTGCAAGGATTAAGAATGAATGTGAACTTCTAATAGCTCCGCTCTCATCGTCGAGACCGGGAAAAATAACAATTCACCACCGCATCGACTTCGTTTTCGCCAAAAAACCTTTATTCAGCGAAACGAACATAACAGAGCAAAAAATTCGCACCAACACAACCAAAAGGAAAAAGGGGAGAGAGCGCAAGGGCAAAGTCAATGCACAACAACAGCACGAGCACAAACAGCTCGCACGGCCGCCTGCGGGCCCTCAAGGTGGCCCCCTCCGGCACCGCGAGTGCCGCCCAGCAGCTGATGCAGCAGCAGCGCGGCACCAGGTCGCTGTCCCCCCGCCCCTCGCCCACCGCCTCCGCCCTGGCCTCTGCCCCCACCGCTGCAACAACCCAAGGGGGGGCCGCGGCGTCCGGGGCCAGCGGCGGCGGGGGGCCGTCGCAGCTGCAGCAGGCCACGGCAATCACGACGACTGCCTCGGTAACCACTGGCGCCTCTTTGAACTTCCAGGCACCCGGCGGGGTGCTGATGGGCGGAATCCCAACTACGTCGTCGGGTAACGCCGCGATTATGGGACAGATGATGTCTCAGCAGCTGCTGCAACAACAGCAGCAGCAGATTCAGGCACAACAAGTTCAGACCACGCAACTTGCGCCACTGCCCCAGGAAGTTGTGCACAACATCAACTTGGCGGCCAACAGCGCGATTTTGCAGACGCAACAGATGCACCCGCTCGTTCAAATGCAACTTGCGATGCAGCAGCCTCAATTGACACCTTTGTTCGATAGTTCCGGTGTTGGAAACACGGCGTCTGCTGCTAATGCTAACGCAAATGCCAATGCCAGTGCCAGTGCTAATGCTAATGCGGCTGCCACTGGGGTTTCTAGCCCTCTCAGGGTTCTTGCTTCCTTGGATACCATGAAATATGGAAGCAAACCAAAGTAAGTGCCCGTCTTCATTCACATCGAATTATGGGGTGGGACCAGTGAATTTGTTTTGCGTAATTGCTCATTTGAATAAAGCCCACCCCTATCACGCCGAAATTCACAGGCACTTAAATCAAATAAAACGAGGAGTACACGAGGTGCCCTTGCATTGGCGGACTCTATAGAGGTCTTTTTTTTTTTTTTTGTCATCATTAAAGAAAAGAACTTTAATTTTGTCCAGAGAGTAGAGGAGTTGGAAAGTATAATAGCATTAAAAGACAGGCAAGTAAAAAGGCTTGAACAACAGCTTGGTCTGAAAGTAGTTAACTATACTCTTAAGGTATTCTTACTCCTTTTCAGGGTGGAAGCTCTTTCAGCCAACCTACAAAACTTTCCAGTTTAAGAGTAAGTTTTATTCATTGATGGCGTGTAACCAAACTAACTATTCAAATAGGTTGAGGGTGGGGCCTTACTTGGCCAAACTTCCGCTAACCCACAAGTTCCAAACAGGTTGTACAATACTCAAACTTTTGAAGGCACTAAATAATAGCAAGTTACTTCAAAAGAAACCAGAGATCAATCCGAAATTTAGTGAAACCAAGTCTTGATCAAAACTATCACGGGTAAGGTCTCATTTATTACTGATACAAA
Organism: Pelomyxa schiedti; assembly: GCA_020536535.1. Lineage (NCBI taxonomy): Eukaryota > Evosea > Pelobiontida > Pelomyxidae > Pelomyxa > Pelomyxa schiedti. The sequence goes on from JAHLWZ010000834.1 coordinate 77,774, forward strand.
TTAACTCAACTGTAACAGGCCTTTACCACCAAAGATAAATTCTCAAACCAAACTTCCTACACTACAAATCAAGAATGGACATTCAAAGTTAGCCACTATCCCTCAACCTTCAGTTGTAGCCCAGCCAACAACAGCCATCCCTCCCCCACAACCTGTTACAAACCCTCCAGCTGAAGTTCCTGCTGTAACTACAATTCCGTCATCAGTAATTTCTGTTGTTTCCACTCCCTCAATGGTACCCTCAAAAACTACAATACCAAGTACATCTACAGCTGCCACTAGCAGTGGCTCAGGCCATGTTAATACTCGTACGTCAACACACACACAAATGGTTGGTGGCTCTCCATCCCCACAAATTTCTGCCAAACGATTTGAAGAAGCATGCCTTAGGTAAACAGCAATTTCCCACGTTTGTCGTTCTCACCTAATTTAGTCTAAATCACGTATTTGAGTTTATCTCCTCTATATCAACTTCACTTCATGATGTTGAGCAAGCCCGACAAAGAATTTGTTCAGAGGTAGAAGTGACCTAAAGCCTGAGACCCTCACCCTTTAGGCAGGTGGTTAAGCTCTTCAATGTGGAACGGGCCTATATATATGAAGTCCACAAGCCTCAAAGTTTATTGGCACTCCATACACAGTTTCTACTTGTAAAACTAAGGAATCAATCTCATTTCTTGACAGAGATCCTGCCTCCACCGAGTTGCAGACATTTTTTTATCCAATGACCAAAGGAATATGTGGGAAAGTGGCTACGATGAGTAATACGCTAAACATTTCAAATGCAACTTTACACAAAGAATTTGATCATGATATTGATGACAAAGTTTTTATACCATTTGTTCTCATTTTTTTATTAATTCCAAAAAAGTATGGTATAAAGACAACCACAATTCTGTGTGCCCCAATTATCACTGATGGGGCAGTATCTGGAGTTATCCAGCTTGTAAATAAAAATCCTGACCAGAATAATTCCATCCTGTTCACAAGGCAAGATGAACTTTTGCTACAATGTGTTCTGCCACACATAGGTTTCCCTTTTTCCCCCCTTCTTTTATGTCTTACACTGGGAAAGCATCCAGTCTTCGTAATTCTCAAATGCTGTCATCCAGAAATCTACTATTAGCTGCAAATCGTACAATTTCGTCGGAATTGGAGCTACCTCATCTCTATTGGACTATTACTGCTAAGGCTGCCCATTTACTTTCTTGGTTTCATATTCTGTTGAAGGCCTTTTGTACTTAAACATCTTACAGTGAATCTGCAGCACTCTTTATGCTTGATACACGCTCCAACGAATTATTTCTTACCCCTTCTGGAAGAGATAGTGAATTAACTACGGTAACTAAAGGGGACAATATTGCTTGGCATGTCTGCACAACTGGTTTTCCTTGCACTCACATCACCTCTTTTTCTCAAAATACTCTTAGGGGAATTCATTCACCTACCAGATGCACAGGCATCAACACTATTTAATCCTCTGGTGGACAAACCAAAATCTGTGGAAGCCGTAGTAAATATGATGGCTGCGCCAATTTTCAACTCCAAGTCAACAATAGGTTCTCCATGTGACCCTTACTTAATCCACTGATTTTCTCCCCAGGAGTCATTCAAGTAGTTAATAAAATGGGATGTTTCACAGATGAAGATGTCTTCCTCCTGCAATCGTTTGCATCTCAGGTATGAAAAGTGTTTTATCATGTACCAACTGCAAGGGATCCTAGATCTCCGAGGCTGTTGGCAATGCTACAACATTCACTACTACTTTGAGAGGATTTCAGGCAGCCATGTCGACTCAGCACAAGTTCCAAGCACTTCTTGAAATTGCTGGTAGGATTAATTTGTTCGCCCCTGTTACTAACCAAGGGGAAATCCCTAGAGTCACTCACCAAGCACCTTGATGGAGAAAATCTAATTAAAATGATCCTTCAAAAGGCGCGAACTCTTGTTGATGCTGAAAGGAGCTCCCTTTTTCTTATTGATGCCTCTGCCAATGAATTGTGCTCTCAAGTTGCAGAAGGGGCAGAAGAAATTCGTTGTCCCATGAACCAAGGAATTGCCGGGTAAATTGTTAGTGTCTTGCAAAGAATTTTACACATTTAAAGCCATGTGGCAACAACGGGCGAAGTATTGAACATCACTGATGCTTATGCTGATAAAAGATTCAATGATGAAGTCGATAAGAAAACAGGTTATCACACACGCAATATTATTTGTGTGCCCATCCGTAATACCCAGGATGACATTATTGGTAAAATTCATGCTATCATAGAGCCATTTCCACTTATCTGTAATTGAAGGGGTTACACAGATTATAAACAAAAGGAAAGGGGCTTTCACAAAAGAAGATGAAGAGCTTCTAAAAGCATTTAGCATTTTCTGTGGAGTAACCTTGCACAATTCGAATTTGTATCAGAAGGCTATAGAAGCACAAAAACGGTCTCATGCCCTTCTGGATATTGTACAAGCTCTTTCAACAGATGCCGAAATTGGACATCTGATGAGGTTTGCTCTGCTTCCTAAAATTCAATACTCACTTTTTCATAGCACAATAATGAAACGAGCCCGAGAATTGATTGATGCCGACCGTGCTTCTCTTTTTATACTCGATCCAAAGAGCAAAGAGCTTCGATCTCATGTCGCTGACGGAACGGACCAAATCATTGTTCCTACATCTTCTTCGATTGTGGGATATGTTGCTTCTACGGGACAAGAGGTAGTGGTTCCCGATGCATACAGTGACCCAAGATTCAATCCTGGAATTGACAAAGCAACTGGCTATCACACCAGGAATGTTTTGGCAATCCCAGTTCTCAATGAAAACGGGGAAGTTATAGCTGTCACTGAAATGATTAACAAAGTACTTGCATACAAGAAAGATAATTGTTTAACGCAAGTCAGAGAGGGAAAAACCCATTCCAGGAAGAGGACAAGCAATTGCTTAAGGCGTTTGCTCTTTTCTGTGGAAAAGGCTTATCTGATGTAGCACAACATTTTAAAAGTGCCTTTTTGAAGCCCAAGAGAGTAAGAAAGAAGTCTTCCTATCCTCAACTCACCTGTTTTAGGCGTATCCTTTGCTTACTCCAAGTGAGAGTGATAAGAATTTGATTCCCAACTTTGACTTTGATGTCCGTGCTTTTGAGGATAGTGAATGTACTTCAAACTCCTTTATCTTTCTACTCACTGAAATCCAGCTCTGATACGACTTATTTTTGCAATGTTCGATTCATTTGATCTATTTACGGAGTTCAACATACCAATTCCAGCATTCTTATGTTTTATGCATGAACTCAGCAAGTCTTATAACTCCGTCCCATATCACAACTTCTACCATGCCATTGATGCAACACAATTTCTGTATTCTCTTATATGTCACAGCAAGGTTTTGGCCAGTCTTCCCAAGATAGAAATATTCTCAATTTTACTTGCTGCTCTGTGCCATGACGGTTTTTACATAATGGGTATTAGTGAGTGTTAACAGTTATAAGTTGATCATGGCGGACTGAATAATACTTTCCAAATAAATGCTCAAACACCTCTGGCACTGCTTTTCTCTGATACTTCGATCATGGAGACATACCATTGCTCTCGCTCGATTGCTCTGCTTTCTTCCGAATCGAATAATATCCTAGTTAATATGACGGAGAGCCAAAGGCACACAGTGTGGACCATTGTAATCAGCACTATTTTATCTACAGATATGGCGGTTCACTTTGCGGTTCTAGAAGAGGCATGCATACATATCTTTGATCTGCTTCGTTAACTGTGTTAGTTTGAGGCCGCCATTAAATCAAAAGCCACAGTGGACACAGTATCACATAAGTTATTAGCAAAAGTTCTTATGAAGGTGCGTTCCCCTGTTTGTGATCAATACGTCTAATAACAATTAATCAACAAAAAAAAACTACAGTGCTCAGACATTTCCAATGTTTGCCGGCCCTTCCCTCTAGCTAGAAAATGGGCAGAGATACTGCTGAACGAATTTTTCGTGTACGTTTTCGCCAGACACTTTTCACACCAGAACAAACACTGTTTAATAGACAAGGAGACATCGAGCGCAGCCGAGGATTGCCTTCCGCTCCATTTAATCTTCGCGGGAATGTTGTTGTAGCACAAATGCAGATTGGATTCATGAACTCTATAGCGTTCCCCATATTTGGCCTTCTTTCACAGTTCTTGCCTGACCTTAAGCCGCACACTGTTGATATCCTTGTCAAAAACGCCCAAGAAGTATCCTATCCACTCCCTTGTTTGGAAATTCACTAACCCAATTTCTACCCAACCACAAATTCAGTGGACACAAATACTCTCCAATCAATCCAAAAACACAATTACATCACCACCCACATCCACATCCACGTCCACACCCACAGCAAGCCCCGCTGCAACTAAAAAGCCTGCAGCAGAGAAAGAACCAACTACCGCCTCTAAGCTCTAACGTGTCTTTGTACATAAATGTGATATGATAAACAACACAAGGAAACCTGAAACTTTTTTTTTTTTAAAAACGGCTCTACAAAAAGAAACCAGTGGGATTTCTTTATGCAATAGACACAGAAGTAAATGTAGCTGCAACAGCTGCAGTGCAAACAGACAAAACAAAGTTCCTAACAGAAATCAACCTACTTAAAGGAGAGCAGAATGTACATTGGGACTGGAAGTCTTGAAAAGAGAACGTAGGACAGCAGCAACACACAAGAGAGATAGAACAGGTTGCTCACCATAATACTAAAAATGGTTGCTTCTGTGGTGGTCACTTGAACCACCTGTGGTTGGAGCTTGTGCTCTGGGCGCGCTTGAAGGAGTCTGTGGGTAAACGGTGAGACAAAGCAAACGGAGTAATGTGAACATAATAAAAAGGATGGGATGATAGGGTCATATTAGTGGGATAAATTTCTATTAACGGAGGAGTACAACCTGCTTTTCTGGATCTGAGCCACATTGTGATAGGCAAAAGATATCACAACCGCGGAGCCAAGTGATGTTACTAAGTAAACACCAGCATAATCCACCACGTGCATATCCTTAATCGCGTGGAACAGGACTAGATATCATCCAAATGTTAAGAAATTACAACCCAAAAATAGTAGTAATACGAGGAAAAAGGAGGAGCGAATGTTGTACTAATAGGAATTTGTAGTATTCTGTGTCTCGATGTATATACATATTTGTAGTAATATGTATCAGGTATTCACTAAAATGTAGGACACTCACAAACTGGAGCCAAAGAAACCAGAAGGCCGCACAACAAGTACAGAACCCTCTCAGTCGAATTTGGCTTCTCAATAACAACGGGAGCTGGTGCAGTCCTCATTTCAATTTGGTGGGTTTTCTGGGGAGAAAAAATCGGCACGAGGTTACACAGGGGATGTAGGTCAAACACTACGCACTTTGATGCCTGGAGTTTTTTTGTAGAGACCGTGACCCCTCGGCGACGAGAAGCACCAAACTTTTGATCGAAAGTTTTTTTCCTGTTGTTGACTATTGGGTCAAGACCCTTGACTGCCTAAAAATAGGAAGTGGTGGTGCCACCCAAGTCACAGGCTCTGATTGGGAGTGGACAGAGGTCCTCAGTTCCAGTCATTGGTGGCAGAGTTGTGGATTTAAGTAAGCTGAACCTATTCTCCACTTAGGTTCTGTAACCATTGGTGCCAACAACACAGGAAGCAAGAAAAATGAATGGCTTTGTTTCTGATTTTGGTGTTGTTTAGTATCTGGAAGAGCGCCACCTAGCTTGATTGGCAAGGTGGAAGCAATCGGCTCTGTACGAGCCGTTGGTGCTCAGCCAAAAGGTCACAAATACAACACTAAGGGACAATAGAAGTGCCCCAATACTGCAAAACATGAGTATCCACAGGAAGATGTCAAACCGCGCTTCTGCTACCTGGAAATTATCACAGTATTCTACTCCTGTATCTTTTTTCTTTTGGTTAGTTCGTTGGACGGAGCGGAATTTTGGAATTCACGCACATGGTGAAACGGTCATGTTGTAGCTCGCCAGCAAGTCTGCCTTGTTACTAACCAGAATATAAAAGTACCACTGGAGGGTCGCGAGGAAGTCCAAATCGCATTGGAAATGTGTTAATTTGGTCCATGAGGAAGAGCAGTTGAACGATTCAGTGCCAAAGGAAGTTGTCAGATGATTTGAATCCTCTCCAGGAGGTTCGCCTTCCTTGGCATATACGGAAATCGGTCCATTGACACAGAAAGCTCTATAGATAAGTCAAGAAGAAGACAAGAGAAGAGAATTATGTCAGTACATCTGAAGAGCACTTGTGTCTATGTTCAGAGGAATTGACCATTTGTATAGTTGGGTCTGATGGGCTTCAATTAGTGCAGTCGTTGACCATGGTACACCAAGCTGCATATTCACAACACCAACTACATCTTTATCTGCTATTTCTACATTGGTGCGGAGGAGCTGTTTCCATGCTGGGAAAAGTACTGTTCCACAGCCTCCAAACACAAACAGGATAAGTCCAACAACTCCCATTACAATGCCTGACCACAGTGACTTGCGCCTAAAAGAATGGTCAATATTCATCCATTATTTACCCCCTTCACCACCTTCTCACACGTTATTACGAGGATTGTTGTAGTACCTAAAAACAGTTAAGCGGTACTGTTTCATAGCCATCTTGTATCGCTCTTTTCTGTCGGTGACATTGAAGGCCATGTCCATCCCATAGCCTGCGTTATTTGGCGCCGGCGCACCCCTGTCGCTTTCAATTTTCGTGCCGTTGATTATCCCTCTCTCCTGCCTCTTGTCGTCAATAGCAGCAGCAGCAGAGCCGCCAGTGGCGCTGCTATCAGATGCAAAGAGGGGCGAATGGGAGCGGGTACGCAGGAGCCTCAGCTGGCTGTAATCATACCCCCCGCTCTGCTGCAGCGGGTCGGCTGTCCCCGTCCCCCCTCCACCTGGGGCGGCCCCCCCGACGCTCCAGTCCACCCCCGCCCCGGCCGCCGCCCCCGAAGCCGAGGAGGACGGCGGGACCGCGGTGGAGAGGTGCGGCTGGTGCTGCTTGTGGTGCGACGCCGCCTGGTGCTGCTGCTGCTGCGGGTAGTGCGGGTTGGCGATGCTGGTGTGGGCGCTGCGGTGGTGCACCGTCGATGTATGCGACGACGACGACGGGGGAGGCGCCAGCCTGGGCACGGTGGCCGCTGCGGCCGCCGAGGACGAAGACGCATCGAGGGCCGGGGAGGTAGTGGTCGCAGTTGGTGTCGTTGCCGAGGGTGTGGCGGTGGTGGTGGTTGTGGTGGAAGCAGAAGGCGTTTCGGCTGGTCGGTCGTCGGTGGTGCTGGCGGTGTCGGGGGCGGTGGCGATGGCGGCTGTTGGGGGTGGGTGCGTGGGCTGCTGGGTGGGCGATGCCGACGACTTGCGGTCCTCGAAGGGCGACCACTGCACAGACCCCGCGCCAGGCGCGACTGCCACTACGTTCGTGTCGTCGTCGGCTGGTTTCGTGCCGTCGCCTTCTGTGCCCAACGGTTCGGTCATTTGCCTCCCGCAAAATCAGATCGCTGTCTGATGGCGAGGAACCCAACTTGGGGTATCTGACCATCAAATCCGATCAGACAACACGAGAAGGTGATGACGGCAGCCTCTGACGTGGAAGTGAGGGTCAAGTATCACGGGCGCGTTGTTGCTGTTTCGATGCCGTTGAGTGCTACCGTTGACGACCTACAAAATGAAATTATGGTTTGTGGGGCTTGGTAGTTGGTGTACCAACCTTCCCCCTTTTTTTTGTTTTGGTCTTTCCCACAAAAAGGTGAGGACTGGAGTCGAGCCATCCTCTCAGAAGTTGATGGGAATCAGTGTTCGTGGTTACCCTGACGATCGACCTTTGGGGACAGTACTGCGTGGGCGCGCAAAGGGCCCTTTGAATATCATGCTTATGGGACTTGCTCCTGATGAAATGGCTCTCACTATTGCTAAGGAAGAACAGTGGAAGGTTGATTTTGATGGGTTTTTTTTCTTCTATCTTGCTTTATGTGTCTAATTGTGCATAATGTGGAGGAAGATACGGCGGATGTAAGGGCTGCTATAGCTGCACATGAAACCGAGGAGAATCAAAGGAGGGCCCAGGAACTTGAGAGAGAAAATAGACTGAGGGAGCAAGCTCAAAGAGAAAGGGAGAGGCAGCAAGCTGAGCAACTTAGACGGTGATCATACGTCTCTCCTGCAATTTTCTCACTCATGTGTCCAGTGCTCAAGCGTGGAACTATGATAGAAGTGGGTTGTGGAGTTCCCAATCATTTTCTCTCAGGACCTCAGGTGGACCTCATCCACCGGGAGTTTACCCCCATAATATGCCTCCAATGGTTTTCTTCCAACTAAAATTTTATGGTTTCCTAAGTCAATACAGGCGGCGGAGTCTGACCCAAATGCTGCCCTTACGATTACACTTCAAGTTTTTTCTGCTGCAATGAACCCAAAACACGAAGAATCACCAATGAACCTCGAACTCGCGGACAAATGTATGATATTTACTTTTTCTTTTGGTTTTTTTTGACGTGAAGCAGTCATCCTTCCCCCTTCAGTACTGGATAGTATAGGTAAGATGCATGGCTCTTCTATACCACTGACGGTGAAATGAAGTGTCCCGCAGAATTGCAATGCCAATCGTTTTTCGGGTGGAATCTCCATCTCCGAATTCAGCCGCCAAGACTTCTCTTTTCACCCATGGAAGTGCTTTGGAGTTCACTTCTCCTGAAGGAATAGCCTACCTTCCATTTTGGGTTTTCTTGCAGAACCCAATTTATACTGCTAACTCTCATTTTTAATACAAGATGATGAACAAACTACTTATTCAAGAAGGTGACAGCGCCATTTTTTCTACTGTAACTCTGCCTCGCGGAAGCTCCGTTGTTCTACAGCCCTTATCTGCTGAGTGGGTGCGGCTTGGCTCCCCAAAAGCAATGTAAACGACACTACCTAAGTTCTTCAACAAACCTTTTTTCAGACTAGAAGAGCATCTATCTCGTTTTCAATCACTGTCAACTGGAGATGTCATACACATACCATACCAAGGGCATACACTCCCTTTGAACGGTAACGACATGTTCCAGTTTCTACCGTATTTATTGTGTCAGTTGTGAGTGTATCCTCTGAAACAACCGAAGAGATTCCAGCAGTTATTATCGCGGAAACAGATTTGACAATTAACCTCTTACCACCCGTGTCAGTCGATTCCCTACCCAAACACACCACACTTGAGAATGCAGTACCTGTGGACGACAGGCTCGATCCTGGTTTGAATGTCTACCTGCTTTGGGGACTTCGCCATTAAATTACTGGTAGACAAATATGCATATTTTACGTTTGTCGTGGACTTTCCCACAGCGTTGAAGATATCGGTGGAACCCATCACTGACACTCCAGAATTTGCTCTGTAGATATATAGTTTCTTCCTTCTCTTTAATACCTGTCACACAGAGGAGATCCAGATTTGTATTTATCACATAGTTGTGAATACCCTTCTTTAACTTGCTTTACCTGGGAAGCGCAAGAACAAGGTTTCTTTCACATTGGTGACGTTACTTGTAACCTGCGACAGGTGCAACAGCAATCATCTTGGACACAAGTGACAAAAATTACACGCAAGGACGGTACTTCCTTGGTGTTCATGCATATAAACATCCGTTACATTTCAAGTTGATCCTTCAACCATGTGTGTGTTTTCAGTACCGCCAATTTACTGACTTACTTTCAGGTGAAGGAAGTCTACTGGGTACCGCCAGTTCCGTTGTTGGCACAGATTCCGTGACTTGTTCAAATTGGTAGAGGTGCTATTTTCTTCTTCTTCTCACCTACGAAAGCTTGCAACAGATATCGTCGGCTTCTTCAAGTATGCACGAACTTCATTGTCGAAGGCGCAACACCCGGTGCTCGAAATGTGGCAAAGTTATGTTGATAAATCAAAGAGACAAACACGAAGGTATTTACAAACCCAACAACAGATCTGATATTCCCCACTAAAAGATATTTCTCATACCTTGGTAAGTCCCCTTCTCTCCTGCAGGCTAACCCCATGACCTCAAGTTAAAATGCCACTGTGGAGCCTTATTTGAACAAAAAGTTTTGATGATCCACATGCAAACAGAGTGTCCTCAAAGACTGGTTTTCTCCACAGCCATTCAACAGAACCCCAGTTCTTACCTTTATTCAAAGGTACCCTGTTCCTATTGCGAGTTACAATGCCCAGCAGCCACACTAGGGGACCACCAAAATGCTTGTGGTTCCAAAACCACCAATTGCCCCATTTGCGATTTCCCATTGGCCCGAAAAGGTTATTTCTTCTCAACTGTGCTCTCTACCTTAACATCCTCCCAACCAGAATTGCAAAACCACATGATCCAGGCACATACACACTAATACTATTTAAAAAAATGCAATAAAAGACAAAAAAAAAAAAGCGCCGATGCAGTGTGGGTGCATTTTTAGAACCAAAATTAAACAAGAAAGTGATGCGGTCCGCGATAAAAACAGAGGAGATGGCAGCCGAAGAATCACTACAGCAACCACAACAAGAGCCGGGCATAACCACAGTGGCACCACCTCCACAGCAGATCCTCCCTGAGGCCAGTGACCCTCAATTGCCTGAATACAACACCACAACCATATGCACTGTGCCTCAGGGTTTGGCAGGAGTGGGAGACATGGGAGTAAGAGAAGGAGGTGCCTGCATGCCAATGATGGGTTCTTGTGGTTTCGAGGCTGCCGCTTCTGATGGGGTTTACCCGGCGTTGAGTGGGGGTTGCGTGGTCGGGGGTGCCGGGGTGTGTGGTTCGGTGGGCGGAGGAATGGAGTTTCCGGGTTATGGGACTGGAACCGGAATTGCAAATGGAATTCCCGGGTGCGGAATTGTTGGTACACCCATGGGGTTGTTTTGTGGGGAAAGTGGTTTCTCTGTTCTTGGGGGCGCGGACGCGGCGTGCTTACTTGGGCCGCTGGATCAGTTCAATCAGTTCCAACTCACGGAAATGCTGAGCCAAGTTCAGAACTACCTCCTGCACCATTGCTCTATCTCACCAGAACAGCTTCAGCTCGCCCTGCAACAACTGAATAGTGCAGTCCCAAGTGAGGCTCCTCCCTTGAACCCTATGGTGCAGTCCACGGTACTTTGCTATGCAGTATTTGTTGCAGGAGTATTTTTTTCAAGGTAACATATACAAGGTTGAGTTGCAGAGCAACGCTGCAGACGGTTTCCTTGGAACAACGCCTTGCATGTCAATAGCGTGGGGAAGGAGGTTCAAAATAGCCCAGGAGCCACAAGAAACTCAGCGGAAATCATACAAGAATGAAAATAGATACATTCTCCCAAACCCTCTGGTTATTGCATGGACTGGGCAGCCACAAGTACGATGTAGTGCAGTGAATGAGTTTTGACTTTTCTTGCCTAGTCGAATGTGGAAGGAACTGTTACAGTGTCGCTTGCAGGAGAGACTGGAGAAGAGCTGAGCCAGGAGTTACAGGATATACTAGATGGCCCTTCAAAGACCAAGACACTAGATGATGATCACAAAGCCCTTTTCCCCCTGAAGATGCTTGCTACAAGTGCAGAGGCGAGATACAGGCTAATCTTCAGAGTGAGATACCAACTCGATTCATCCGGGGAATGGTTCGATGAAGAGCTAATCACAAAGTCATTCAGAGTAGAATCCAATAGGAAGAAGAATGCGTATGGTATGGACCTCTCAATGTTCTGAAAGCATCACAGTTCTGGCTAAATGTTGCTGTAGATAGGCCCAAGGTATTCAAGATGAAACCTTCAGAAGGATATTGTGGCAGTGAGGTGGACGTGTGGATTTGGGGTGCCAAGTTCAATACTGATAAGGCAAATATGAGAGTAATGTTTGGGAACGAATATGCCAACATTCATGAATCAGGTGGTACCATTCTGGGCTGCACTGCCCCTCCAAGGTATTTATGTTTCATTTCTCTAAGTGTTATTTGTGGCTTAGTTGGTTTTGTATCGACAATCAGACCTGGTTTGGGACACGATGTTACAGTGAGAGTGAACGTGGCCAATGTGCACCCTGTGCAGGGGATCATGTGGGCACAGGACTATATGGCATATACCTACCTGGCATCCCAGCAAACAAATTTACTGTAAAGCTATAGTAACCAAAGGAATTCCCGTTTTTTCATTGGAGGAATTAATGTTCCGTTGTTGCCCCTGCTCCTGCTGCTGTTGCTACTGGTGAACTTTAGGAGCAAGGGTAGCAACAGCAGCAGGAGCATAAGCAACCAACTGACTGAACTTTGCTGTTGTTTCACTTAAATAACTGGACCCGCAATGAAAATCGCAACACTGGCATTAACAAATAGCGTGCACTCAATTGCGCAGTTCAGGTAGGCAGCAATTGCATGTGCATGTTGCATTACCACGCTTCTCCATCAAAATCTTTGCCCTTGCGAAAAACGCATCAAAGCTGGAGCATTTGCATATCTGGATCAATGGGCGGTGATTTTTTTTCCCGATCAAGTTCCTGTAAACGGCTCTGCCCCGTTTTTTTGGGCGGTGATCCAGTCAAAAAGCTGTGAAAAATCACTGCCCGGGGCG